>JAHWFP010109351.1:0-15862 GCA_023313725.1 Lithobius niger | reverse complement strand
TTGTTTATTAATTCGTGTTACTTTTAGAATTGCAGCTAAACTGTAAAACAGTGCAGTTGGCGGTCACAGCTGATAGTTTAACACAAGAGACCCTAGGCTGACCCTCACTAATCTAGCTATCGCCAATGTTAACAATAGAAACAAATCCTTTAATCTTCAGTCTATGTCTCGCAGCTGATGTTTGCTAATTGGTATTGTTGCATAATAACAATGTTTAAAATAATGTAAAACAATCAATCTGGTGGTTTAGAGCTCCGTAACCCCTGATCCACTTGACCAATTAGAAAAGGCCTTATGAAAAGGGCACATCTACAGAGCAATACCTGTAAAATGAGCTAAGAACCAGCTTTATAGGACAAATGGTTTGACCTGTAGAGAGGACAGACGAAAGTATCCCCACAACAACAACAACAAGAAGCTGAACAAGAAGTTGTCTATTTGGCCCTTGTCTGCATCTCGGGTTTGGCTGGACCGAATTTCACAATTTTTGGACTGCAGACAGGCCTTTACAAGTCAAGGCTAGATTCCAAATTTGGTTTAAATATGTTTACTTTTGACGGAGTTATAAGCTCTCAAAGTTGAGAGTTTAACACAGAGGTCCTAGGTCGACCCTTACTAACACTGGCTATCGCCAGTGTTAATTAGCAGATAAAAAGCTTAAACGTCCCCATAGCATCCTTAATTTTAACTTGTTGTTAATGCGCGCCTTCTTGGTACTATTTTTTAATAATTTCTGAGAACTTTAATAATTGTATGTATAGATAGCTTGGCTTAATGAATAATTTTCTCTTACCTTGACGAAGCGAGGACGCTTCTTTTCGGGGGCGGGACCTCTGCAACGATGGTTTCCACAGCTTCCCCCTACTCCCTGAGCTAAGGCCTTAGAGGGCCTCTTTACCTTGATGCTATGGCTCCTTGCTATGTATTCTGTATACTATATATCCTTATTGATGTATTCCGGTAATGCAATGTATTTTGATGTATGGTCCAGTCCCTGGAGATCAGTGGTCTGGATGACTCTGGCCTTGCCTGCCCCTAGGGGTAGCTGCTAGCAGAGATGGCTCATGGGATACCAGGATATAGTACAGGAAGTACCTTGCACCACCAGTGGCAGGTACTGGCTGCAACTCTAGGTACCTAAGGCCTTGCAGCCCCTTTCAGCCTCACTCTGGGAGCTAGTCCCTAACCAGCTAAGAACTCTTCCTGAAGCGTGCCACTCTGCTAGTAGCCCTGATCAGAGCAACCTTGAACCATTGGACAACATCTCTTGAGGACAGACCGCGTGGCCCTGGAATAAACCCCGAATTTACCATCCTTCTGGCGTTCTTCCTTGTACCGGGCATAGCGGGGTTGCACAAGGGACGTTGGAAACATTTTTATAAAACGTTTTGCTGACTGCATTATACGCATAAAAAATTTTTTAATGTAAATCTTTCAGTTTTTCATACTAGATACTTATTTTTTAAACGCTGATACTTTGTTTGAATGTTGGGAATTTTAAGCAAAATATGGAGCTAGTAAATTTACTGTTTATCTTTTACTGATTTTCGTATTTCTTCATTTGTTACCTGGTTACTTTAGTGATTTAAAGGAGAAACAGTACAAGTATAAATTAGCTAAGATGAAGTTGCATCTTTGACCTCAAAATGCAGCCATCTGACGGTGAATAAGTTTTCAGCTATGGAAAAAGTGACTTGGCCAATTTGCCGAATAAGCTTTCAAAATCTCACAGAGGGGGGAATCGCCCCTTTGCCCCCCCCCCACTAGTTACGCCACTGATCAAGTTTAAAACTATTCAGTAATTCCACCACTCCACATTTAGCAGCATTACAATGATTCAGCTGTGTAAGCTAGTATCATGTCTCTGATCTTTAAGTAAAAACCCATTCATAAAACTGCAGTTTGGGCTAGTCTGCGTGGCAAGTGTGTACTTCTTTTACAGAGATTAATTATTTGCACACAGATTTGTGTGCATACCAATGACCTCAATGCTTTGCATTATTATGAAACACATTTCATAAGACTCGTAAGATATTACCACTTAAACTTTCAGAGTTAGTTTTACAACAATCAATTTGTGTCCATTAAGTTTTCTTTGCGTTGCTTTATTTAGAAGCATATTACGTAAGAAATTACCATTTATTTTTGCTATTTGTGTATAGCTTTACAATACTGTGGACAAGGCCAGATCAGTGTGTGAAAGCCTGTGCACATAAAGTTCCATAGGCCTTCCGGCATTCTTTTAAACAGTCTTATCGAGGCCCCCTGTCAGGTAGTCCCATGCCAACTGGAAAATACAGCCCGGATTGAGGGTTTTTTAGATAAACTTGTACACTGGTGGCAAACAAGCAAAATGAAAACATAGAAATTATGAAGTGAACGAAATGTTGAAGTAATCACATCCTAGGTGTTAGGAGGATGTAAGAAATGCGTTAAATGGTGCCGACGGCCGTTTAAGTGGGGAGGACTACGAAAAGAGCCAACAATCAAAAATACATGAAGCAATGTGGCCAACAGTGGGGATGACATAGTGAGAACCGGACGATGAAGACAGATAAGTGAAGTTACAATCTTATCACGATAAAGCTGTCAAAAATTCTGCAGATACTGTGCAAGTACTTTCCTTGTCCTGTAATCTGTATTTTGAAAATGAGGGCGAGAAGTGGTAGAAGTATTGCTTCTAGTGACGTTGTACGCTTTAACGTCAAATCCACAGTCATAATGTATTCTCTGTGATTCTACAAGTGTTTATTAATTCAAAAAGTGGGGAGGGGAAAAGATGATGCCTCAGCCTTCGAAGTTGACGCTTTTGGTATTCATTTGACGATAAACCACATCGTGCTTAGAAACAGCTAATCTGTCTTGGCACCAACAGTGATGGGCCTATCAAAAAATTGAAGTAATTTGAGTAATCAGTAGGAGTTACCTTACTACAGTTTCTGATTATTTTTTATCTACTATTAAGAAAAAGATTTAGAAACACATCATGGTAGCAATCATACCAGTAAATTAGCTAACAATACGGCCGTTTGCAAAATATTCACTATTTATCAAATTGGCTGGCGAACCACTGTTTTCCTCGTTTAACGTCACCAACCAGCTACTCACTGAATCCAGCCAAGCAGCTAGTACTCATAATCACTACTAAGAAACTAAATTGCGGTAAACATTCTATTTGTTTTTTACTGCAAATAAGCAATATGAACATTTCAACATGGCTTAATTCTGGTGCCCAAAACCTTTGGTTAATTTTGCGTACTTTATTAATTACCGTACACGTAGTTAGTGTAATGCAGTCACACTTTAATTACCGTACGTTTCTTTTAGGTTATCAAAAAAATTTATCATTTGTTTATGAATTACTTGGATTTAAAAAAATGTTTTTTTTTTTGTGGGTGTGCGGTTAGTTGGTAACATATTCATGAAAGTGAAGCGTACATGAAAGTGAAAATTTCATTTTATGATTCACATTGCTTTCTCCTGTCATGGAAATAGTAGGTTTACATTTATTAAAGCAAACACCATTTAACTGATTACAACTGAATGGTTATTCTCCATGCATTTTCATGTAATAAGTGTAATAAATGTTTGCAATGTTGGCATAACAATCCTTGCACATGAATTGTTTTTCACCTGTGTGTACACATGTGCGTAGTAAGCTGTCATTAACTGAAAACCTGTAGTTCACTCCTTACACATTGTGTTTTCTTTTGATGTGTCTGCCTAGTAAAACCACAGGGGCTTGTGGAAGCTTTATCGTAAAACATCAAAATTCCAGGGTTACCTGGTTAATTTTTGTTTCTATTGCCTATTGAAAAAATACATTACTCAATTTATTAGCATTCTCCTTCTCCAATGCTGTTTCTACTAGAGAAAAACGAGTTCTTCCGGTCAGCTAGCTACTGCACAGCTCCACTGCTCAGCCTCCATCGTATATAAGTCGAGGGGGAGCAGCAGAGCTCACCTTTTCGACATGTCTATCCTGCCCAAATGGCAACGAGAGGGGAGGAGGGCGGGAAGCCGGGTTATTTCTTCAATAGGCAATAGAAACAAAAATTAACCAGGTAACCCTGGAATTTTGATGTTTCTACTTGCCGTGAAAAAATCCATTACCCAATTTATTAGCATTCCCATAGACTTCGTCACGGCGGCGGGCACCATTTGACCGGAGTCCCTTAAGCTAGCGACCGGCCCCTGTAACACGAAGTGGATTACAGCGTGTCCAAGGGTTAAAGTACTCGGTGGGCTGCAACAAGGGCCCAACGTGTTACAAGCCGTCAGAATGATAGGACATATCCCGGAGGTAATGGGAAGCGAAGATGGTAGGATGCTGGGATGTAGGGTGCCGGGAACCAATAATTCGAACGGAAGTGAGCCCAGTCTCGCTATTGAAAAAGTTGAGGACGGCCCCGTCTAATAGGACGGG
Source organism: Lithobius niger (assembly GCA_023313725.1). Classification (NCBI taxonomy): domain Eukaryota; kingdom Metazoa; phylum Arthropoda; class Chilopoda; order Lithobiomorpha; family Lithobiidae; genus Lithobius; species Lithobius niger. The sequence continues at coordinate 11,436 of JAHWFP010109351.1, read as the reverse complement.
AGGCTCTCAGAAAGAAAACGGACGGCCCGCACCGAACAAAGAGTTCTTCCTCGATCAACCCCGAGGATACTGGATCGAGATGGTATTATGAAAGGATGCGTTCGTTCAGTAGGTTCTTGGGTCTGTGCTCCGAAGGAGGAGCCGGGAGTGAGGGTAACGCCTTGAAAATTCGGTAGGGGAAAACAATCATGCTCCTTGGCGGATAGGGCTTGTAGTCCGCTGCAGCTGGAGCTATCAGGAATACAGTCTTCTTAGTGAGATGGCTGAGGCGTGCGGAGGCTAAAGGTTTAGAAGGAAGAGTCATCAGGGATGCTAGGATGAAAGGCCCCAGTCGGGAAACGTCTTGGTGACACATGGGCGATCCAGTTGGAACGAGTGGATTAGGGAAGAGATCTTATAGTCGATGAGGAGAGTGATGTATCCGGCGGCTTGAAGATGGCATGCAATGCCGACCTATACACCAGGATGGTGGATCCCCGAAAACCTTCGTTAAAGAAGGAGGTCAGGAAACGGAGGAGATCGTGTAAGGGTGGACTGCACGGCCCTGGAGGCAAAGCGAGAGGCCTCGTCTTCAAGAGTGCCTGGTGAGCGGAGGAGACGGATGATAGTAGCTACTCGTAAAGTCGTAGCGAAGGTAGATTCGGACGGTAGAAACGTCCTTGGTCCCGAGAGAGGAGAACCCAGAAGAGGGTGGTCTGTCCGGAGGACTGGAGGAAGGACTTGGTATGGGGGGAACGGACGAGGTCGCTGTACGAGTCCCTTGCGCAGGAGCGGAGGTCGGGAGGCAGTGAATGCAGAAGCGGAGGACGTCGACCAACCGTCGAATAGCAGTGTATAGTACAGAAACGTGGGGAGTGCCCAGCAGGAGCACCTGCGGTGATTGACCTAGGCTGTGCAGGAGGATGCACGGATGGTGATGGTGCGGAGGGATATCATGCCCTCAATTGTAGAGGTCTAGGAAACACTGCTGGAAGCGGAGGGAGGTGTAGGTCGACGGTAGGTTTAGTGAAATGGCCAGAGAGCAAGGAGGATGGGCCGCTAGTAGTATAGCAGGCAGCTGTGCAGAGGTCGCCGTTCAGCGTGTTGGCTGCAATGCAGACGTTCGCCCTGGATAGCTTGTCGGGAGGAATGGTCATGCCTGACGTTTCGCCAGCCGAATGGCGGGGATTGGATGAGGACGTTGGAGGTCTAATATGATAAGATCGTGGTACCGCAGGCCCAGGCCGTCCGCAGGCGTGTAAGTATTCTCGCTGCTCTGCGTTCCGGCATGGCCCTAGGACTCCGTGCGTTACCTTAATAACTTAAACTTGGGGGGTGGGGGGGGTAAAATTGCTTTCTATCGTCTTACGAAAATTTATACTACCTGTAAATTTAATTGCTTTCAGTTCCTGAGTGCTCTTTAGTTGCTTGAGGTTTTTACGCTCTCCAGATACGACCAGTGCGCAACCCTACAGCGCATGCGTCAATGCGCAGCCCTCCTATAAAACGTGACCGGCGCGCCGGTCGGCCATCACTTTCCTCTCAGTATGTCAATCATGATGGTGGCTCAAGAGGGGAGGTAGGGTGGGTATTTACAGGTAGTATAAATTTTCGTAAGACGATAGAAACCAATTTTAACCCCCCACCCCCCCAAATTTAAGTTTCTGGTCGATGGCAGAAAATTTCTACTACCTGTAAATTTAATTGCATTTAGAGTTGACCTCGTCAATATAGGTGGCGGGCACCATCATGACGAGTTACCCCAGGTTGCATACTGGTTCCCCCAAAAGTAAACAAATACTTTGCACTTTTATTGAAAATAACAGACACAGCTATATCAGATCTCTTCTGTAAAATATGGTGGCCCTTAAAAGGGCCGTTTGTTTAATGAGGTCTTACTTCCGTCTTCTGGAGGTCTTCGTTTCTGTTGTTAAGTGCTTAAGGGGGGGTTGACCACACTTCTGGCAGTTACATTGGAGCCAAGGCGGTGTAGATCTCCTTCCTGTCTTGTCATGTCACGGAAGTAGTGGCTGGTGAAGACAGTTTGACCTCTCCATGAAGTGGCTTGAAGGATTTCAGCGATGAAGACGTGGTTGTGGAAAGCCCAGGAGATCGAAAGTGCCCTTAGTTCATGTGCAGTGACTTTGATGTTGTTATCGGTGCAACTGATGGTTTTGTCTTCGTAAGCTCTGGTGATGACCGTTTTGATCCAGTTGGATATCATGGCGGCAGATGTTACGTTAGTCCCTTTGGTGAAAGGTAGGAACAGTTGTAAGCGACCTCGCTGGCATTCAGGGCCCACAGTTCGTTTGATGTAATATCGGAGGGCTCGGACGGGGCAGTGTTCTTTCGGGTTCTTCGTTGTTAATGTTTGTTAGAGCCGGAATGATGATCGGTTTGGAGAGTTCGGATGGTTTTTGAGTTTTAGCACGGAAGTCAGGTCGTGGTCTAAGGTGGATGGATTTCAAGTTGTCAAAGAAGCAGTAGGCTGGGTCATTTGAGAGAGCTTGCATTTCGCTGGTTCGTAGACTTGCTGCCAGGGATGTGTGGAATACTGTCTTCCGGGTTAGATGGTTAATGTGACAAGTTTGGATTGGTTCGTAGGGCTTCTTGGTTAGGGATTCTAAGACCAGAGGAAGATCCCATTTCGGGAATTTTTGATACACCGAGGGGCGTTCGTTTTCATAACAGTGAAGTGATCCGGTAGTCTTCAAGAAGGTGTCGATTTCCTGCAACTTTGAAGACGGTGCTGAGCGCGGAGCTGTAGACAAGAATGGTGGATCCCTTAAGGTAGTCTTTGAAGAGGTCATCGAAGAATGCTAAGAGTTGCTGAATAGGGGAATTGATTGGATTAACCTTCTTTCGCTAACACCAATGAAACCAGCGTTCCCAGTGTCCGTTGTATAGTTTGTTGGTTGATTTTCGTAGAGCTTTGCTGGCGATTCTGGTGGCCTGTTCTTCAAAAATTCCAGCCTCTTTGATGAGTTTGATGATAGTAGCCACCAGTGCAGATGTAAGATCTTGGAGTTCGGGTGGGATTTGGTTCCTTTCTGTTGTGAGAGGAGATCTGGGAAGTGTGGAAGTTCTCTTGGGAGAGCTATCAGGAGGTTCAGTAGTTGAGGGAACCACGGGGCTGCAGGCCAGTTCGGTGCGATTAGTAGGAAGATTCCTTGAGTCTGTTCGATCTTTGTGAGAATTGTTGGGAGGGGTTTGAAGGGTGGGAAAAGGTAGGCATAAAGGTTCTTCCATGGAAAGGTCAGAGCATCGACGGCGCAGGCCTTGTCGTCCGGAATCGGGCTGATAAATTGGGGAAGTTTGGCATTGTGCCTCGTGGCGAATAGGTCGATCAATGGGTTTCCCCCAGATGCTGAAGAGATATTCGCAAATTGATGTCTTTAGGGCCCATTCCCCTAAGGGTCGTTTGTTGCGAGATAGGGCATCCGCAACGACGTTCCGGTTTCCTGGGATGTGGAGCGATTGGAGTGACGTGTTGAGTTCTTGGTAAAGTTGGAAGATGACACAGGTGATTTGGTGTAAGGTTCGTGATCGAGTCCCACCTTCCTTCCGGATGTGGCAATAGCGGTGGTGTTGTCTGCCTGGACCTGGACTATTTTGCCGGCTACAAGATGCAGAAAGTGATTGAGGGCGTTGTAGATAGCTTTCATTTCCAGAATGTTGATGTGATGCGAAGTGTCAGGGGGCCAGGTGCCGGCAATCTCGTGATCCTGGAAGAGCACCCCATCCAGTTAAAGAGCCGTCCGTTAGTAGCTGGAGATTTGGGGTGGGTTCGTGGAGGGGTACAGTTTTGGCAAGGTTGGATTCCTCCACCCACCAATGCAGACATTCCCATGGGAATTCCTCATTGTTGGGTAGAGTTTTCTTGGATGTCGGGTGATGAGTGCCCCAGTTGTTGATTCGATAGTGGTGGAAGGGACGAGCCATCCATCTGCAGTATGGAAGGAGGTTTGGCATGAAATCGAGTTTTCCGATGAAAGAGTTCAGAGTTCTGAGAGTTCGGGAGGCAGACTTCTGCAGTTCCAAGCCGTGTTGGAGTAGGTCGGTTTTCGTTCTAATGAGGGGGAGACAGTGCCTTCGATTAAGAGGGAGTGCAACTCCTTTGGTTATCTCAATTCTGACTACTAGATGGCGTTAACGTCTACAACGTATTTCAGTTACGATCTTATTTCCACTTTTTCTCAGTTATCCTTTTTCCAACGGAATAGTGTCATTCTTGTTTCTAATGAAAGAGAATCGTCTTGTCTAGAGAAGTGTGGAGCCAAAATTATCTAAAATATATTTTTGCACTTTTGAGCAATATTTTAAGGTTGGCTGATTGAAATAAAATCTATAAACGTACTTGCCATCCAATATCTAGGAATTAAATCCTTTTCCACGTTAAAAAAGTGTTACTAATTTAAAATAAAACAACAAAATACCATAATATGCAGGTGTTGTTTGAAAAAATGATACATACTCTAATCGGATTCGAACGCAGAACGGGTGTTAAATGTGACGAGGCATGTTGACAAAGAAGAGCTGGATAGCAGTTCTTACGCTCGTCAGATCCGTGCGTTCGGAAATCTGAGCAAAATGACGTTTCACACGCGGTCGACTTAAAACTGTCCTTAGTATTGCAGTTACACGTCGTTGTGCTTCCACATATTGACTTAGATTGCGCTCCATTGCTCCAATACTGCACCCAAACTAATATACATCAACAAATTATAAATCGAAAAAAATATATGTCTAGCATTTGTAACACAGGTAGTCTAGTGTAATCGGATTAGAACGAAAAAGTGAGTACGAGGCAGGATGTTCTACAAATCACAAAATGGGAGAGTAGTAGTCCCATATATCAATTACATAATTCCCGCGGCTCTTTTTGCGTGAGTGGCTTTCGCGATCCTTTCTAGACGATATGGTTTTATTTGTCCTTTTTTCTTCGCCTTTTTATTTCCGTTCTCATTTTTCCTGTGATATTTTGCTCTGTAGTTCATTCTCCCTGGATTCAGGGACAACTAAATAAATATTTCCGAAAAGGGGGGGGGCATCAAATGTGTGATCGGATAGCCGTTTCGCCGAATTTTAATCAGTGTCATAATTTTCGGCAAAACGGGAATTCTCGTTTCGCTGACTCCTGTTTTGGAAAATATTTATTTTCAAATCAAATTACGTGCCTCGCTCATCAGAAACTGCAGCTAATTACATAGTCCTTCCAGTTAGGAATGCTTCTCTAACTTCAGCAATATTACATCTTTATAGAGTATTTTGATTCTGCGAAATGAGTTTCGGCGAAACGCGAATTCCCTTTTCGCCGAATTTTAATCAGGGCTGAACTTTCGGTGAAATGGAAAGACATAGTACGGCCCACGTTTCGATGCCCCGCTCCCCGATCCAAGGCCCCCATTCAAGTGAAAAAAGCAGCCCCCGCCCCCCCCCCCCCCCCACCACTCTCCCTGCCAGCCCTACAAACCACAAACTCTTCGTGTATCAAGTGACGTATCAGTATCAATAAAGCTTACTGGCAATAATACAATGCCAGTAGGCCTATTGAAGTGGGTTTGCCAGAAACCTTATTATCTACCTGAAATTTCTTTAAGTTTTGTTCAGGATTTGTTGTTTTGGGTTGTGACTTTGTGAGATAAAACAATGAAAAACACACAAAAAAACCTCCGGCGGCCCCTCCCCCCAAACAAAACTGAAGATTTGTTACATCAGATTTGTCACATCAGACCGAAAACCCATCAGGTCGAAATGAGCGAACGTCCATCCGATAGAAGACGTGTGCATCCGTCACGTAGAATTTTACCCATCAGATAGAAATTTCTCCTTATCAGATAAAGGTTTTATTTTCCCATTACATAGAATTGTTTTTCTGTTTGAAAAATAAAAGTTCTGGCTATCCAATCCATAGAGGCTCAATTACAAAGTTGGAGCATGTTTTTTGTATGCTTGCATGTTTTGTCCTTTGTAGCGCAAGTAGTATTTTGTGTGGAAGACTGTGAACCAGTCCGTTACGTGGCTAAACGGCAAAGGAAATCCAGGAAAATAAAACCAAATAAAGAAAATTCTAAAGATATAAAATCCAAAGGTAAAAATCCAAAGGAAGAAAGTAATCCACGGAATAGCTTTATTTTTAGTTTACTATTTTATTAGTGAGGTAAACCTGTACTTCGATGCAGTGGTACGAAACTAAAGCAAAGAAGGAAATCTGCGCACAGCGTCGCCCTCCACAGTTCTGACTGCATACTGCCAGAGGTTTATTCTTCGTGTATTCCGGAAGTGAGTTTCCGGCACTTCTGATGGGGAGAGTTTAGGACGTTTATCGTTCTCGCACGAAGCGTGGCTGTCCCCCAAATCCCCCGTGCACTTTCAGGGCTGCCAGAGGGAAGGAAGCGTCTGCTGGCAGCGCCGGTGGAAGGGAAGCGTCCGCTGGCAGCGCCGGTGGAAGGGAAGCGTCTGCTGTGCCCGCGCTACGCCTTCGAGCATCTACTATAGCCACCGTATAAGTTTTCTTTACGGAAAATGGTTTGAGTTTGGTTATATCCTTCACATTGCATTACAATTTTAAAAACATTCTCGTTATACGGAAAACAAATCCGTTGACAAATTCAATTTTATACTAGAAATCGACTTTATTCTTGATTTCGATGGGCATGGTGTGGATTGATTTGCTTTTCGACTAATTTTCTCCCTCAGTTGTAAAATTATGAAGTTGTTGAAAGATGATCTGACTGGCTACCCTCCTCTTTGATTTGTAGAATATCCCTCCTCGCTCTTTTTTCTTTCTAATTCGAAGGAGATTTACATATTTTTGCATACGAGTGTAGTTTTGGTAAAGTACTGTTGTTGCTTGTGCATTCCTGCAGTTTCGGTCACAATATAATGACAGTCGTAAAAACATCTGGGAAAAAAAAAGGCCGGTGGGGAAAAGAAGTATGCTAAAAGATGCGCTTACGAAACGAGTATAAAACAAAGTTAAGTATCGGACAGAAAGAGAGTCTGGACGGGGGAGAGGCTCCGCCGTCAAATGTAGCTGTGGTATAGCGCGCAGTTGTATTTTTTGTTAGGCTACTCTACACAGCATTTTAAATGACGCTTACCATCAGTAACTAATAATGAGAGGAATTCTAATAACATGGGGGAAATTCCCTTTATGTAGAAAGTAAAATTCCCACCAGCAGTGACGGCGTCAAGACTGAATTGTTTGGGGGGGGCGACAGAGGGCACATCTTGAAACAGCCAAGGATTTTTTTTTCAAGGCAGCCACACTGGGCACTTTTATTCCGTTTAATTTTACCTGACCGTAACCGACCGTAACTGCTTCAATGCAATACAATTTATTTGTAAAATAAGCCCAATAAACACACAAAATAACTTAGGCTACCCATATATTGTTAAGTTGCTATACAGGATACCAAATCGCAATAAAGAAAAACCAAGTACTGTGATTATTCAATTTAAGGAAAGAAGAAGCAGAGACAAGTGGCTGGAGAACAAGAAAAGAGTGGTAACAAATGATGACATGTTCAGAAATGGAAATAAAAGAAGAATATACATAAACGAAAACATGACACCATACATGAAACAATTATTCTGGAAAACAAGAAACTATGCAAAAGAAAAGGACTATAAGTATGTATGGTTCAGAAATGGCAAAATCATGACGCGAAAAAATGCTGAGACGGACGAAGTGAAAATTATCAAAGAAGAGGATGACCTGAAAAACCTGACATAACAAATTCGTTAATCAAGTTTTTGGAAATAAGGAAATCTTATCAGAAATGATAAGAAATGATGTGGGAAATTATGAAAATATAAAGGTATTACATGTCAATATAAGAAGTTTGAGAAAGAATTGGGAACTATTACAACATCAATTGATAGACATGAAAATTGATTGGGAAATAATAATACTGTCTGAGATAAACATAAAAAAAGAAGAAATTGAAAATTATAATATAGAGGGCTACAATAATTATACATCAACAAGGGAAACCACAGCAAGAGGAGGTGGATTGATGATATTTACAAAAAAAAAATTAGAGGTAAAATTTAAAAAAATTGATACTAATGACAATAACATGATAGAAATTGTTATAAGTGAAAATAATAACAAAGATAAAAGTAAAATAATAGCTATTTATAGAAAACCATCATCAAACAAAAAAGAATTTATAAAAAGTATAAAAAAACTATTTGAAAATAATGAAAAAGAAGAATCTTGGAAATGTCAAATGATAATAGGTGATATAAATATTAATATTTTAGAAAAAGAAAATGAATTAGATGATAGGCACGAACAGACAGTAATAGATTATTATGAAAATACATTAAGCTCACTAGGCTTTGAAAGCAAAATAAACTCACCGACACGAGAAGAAATAGTACTGAAAAATGGAGAAAATCATTTGCAACAATCATGTATCGATCATATTTTCTTTAAAAGTAATAAAATAGAATTAAATGGGGGCGTCCTAACAGAGAAAATTGCAGACCACTATATGATCATGGGGTGGATGTGGAATAATGAATTAACAAAAGAAAAAGAATCTGAGGAAAGAAAAAAAGAAAAATATTGGATATTTAACAATACACAAATAGTTAAAGAACTGAATGAAATAAATTGGGAATGTTTAGATGTATTACAGGAACCTGAGGATATATATAAAGAAATTATAAAAAAAATTAATAATATATATTCCAAAAACAAAAAATTAAATACAAAAGTAAAAGAAGAGAAATATACCAAAAGAAAAGAATGGATTACAAATGAATTAATAACGAGAATAAATAATAAGAATAAATTATGGGAGAAAATAAAAAACAAAAAAACACCAGACAATGAATTAGTAAGTAGATATAAAAATGAAAAAAAACTAATAAATAAAAAAATAAAAGAATGTAAAGAAAATTTCTTTCAGAAAAAATTGGGAAATTTATATAATAATAAAAAAACAACTATATGGGACACGATACATGACATTTGCAATAAAAGGAAAACTAAAGAAACCGATGATGAAATTGTTAAAAATTTTAAGGAAAATACAGTAGAAGAAATAGTAGACAACTTTAATATAAATTTTAATAAACAGGTACAAGAAATTAAACAAAAAAATAAAAAAGAACATGAATTATACAAAAACGGAAATTTCTGTAAACATCTTAAAAAGGAAAAAGATAAAAATAGAAATGTAACTAAGAAATCAATGTACTTGGATAATGCAAATGAAAATGACATAAAAAATATAATAATGGATCTAAAAAATACTAAAGCAACAGGATTCGACAAAATACAAACTGAACATTTGCAGGAGTCAAAGAATAATACATCAATAGCAATTTGTAAACTAATAAATGCTATGATTAAAAAAGAAACTTGGCCTGAAATGTTGAAAATACAAATTATAAGACCAATATACAAGAAAGGAGAAAAAAAGGATCTAAACAACTATAGACCTATAGCTTTACTGTCAATAATAGATAAAGTGATTGAAAAATTTGTTGCAAATAAAATAAGAAATTTTCTGGATGTTAACAAAATTTTATCTCCACTACAATATGGATACACAAAAAATAGAAATACGACTGAATTATTATCAAAAGTTAATGAATTAATTACAAGAGGTTTAAATGAATGTAAATATGTGGGAATAATACTGGTGGACTTACAGAAAGCATTTGATACGTTTGATCAAAAGATACTATTACAAAAATGTTACAACTTAGGATTAAGAGGAAAAATATACAACTTACTAAAAAATTACCTAAATAACAGGAAGACAATAGTACAGCTAAAAGATACATATAGCCACACAAAAATGGTTAATGATGGAATACCACAGGGCTCAGTACTAGGACCACTTTTATACTTAATTTATACAAATGATATTAGTAGAAATATTAAAAAAACAAACATTTTTCTCTTTGCAGATGATACTGTTCTAATTTCAATAAATAATAAATATGATGAAATGATGAACAATCTACAATATGACTTTAACATATTAAATGACTACTTTATAGAAAATGAACTTTATATTAGTAAGGAAAAAACCATTCAAATGGACATATCAGTACCAAAAATGAAAAAAACAAAAGAAGCATGGATAATAAAACATTATGGAAATTGTAAAAATTTAAACTTAGGACTAGTAGAAAGTAAATGTAATGAAGAATGCAGGAAACTAGAAAAAAAGAAAACAGCAAAATATTTAGGCTTAACAATTGATGAATTTTGGAATTTTAAAGAACACATAATTGGAATTATAAAAAAATTAAGACAATTGATACCAAAATTATATAAATTAAAACATATTTTAAATACAAAACAAAAAAAAATGATATATGAAGCATGGATAAAGAGTATACTAAGCTATGGAATAGAAATTTATGGTAATACATCAGAGTATATTATAGAAAGATTACAGAAAGTACAAAATAAATTAATTACAGTACTGTTTGGAAAAAAGATAAAGATTAAAAAAACCATTGAACTATACAAAGAGTGTGAAATATTAAAAATAAAGGAACTTTACAAATATATAATAATAACAAAAAATTATTATAGCAATGCATTCAAAGTAACCACAAAAAATTTAGATAAAATAAGAGTAGGAAAAAGGAGATATGAGATGCCAAGTTGGAATAATGCATATGGAAAAAGAGGGAAAAAGTATTACATACCACAATTATTTAATGAACTGTCAGAAAATATGTTAACATATATAAATATGAAAGAACTAAGGATAAATTTAAAAAAATACCTCATAATAAATCAGTTAAATATATGTTACAAGTCCAGTGAGAAGCGCCGATAATTTATGAAGAAGTTATAAACGTTAAGTAATATATATTTGTGTGATATTTAGTGTATGTATAATGTGTATGTATAAAGTGTATGTATAATGTGTATGTATAATGTGTATGTATAATTTATTGTAATTATTAATCACATGAGAATAAGATGTTGTAAAATCTCACACAAGCTTTCTATAAGCTTCGAGAATTGCTTTGCAATAAAAGAACTTATTATTATTATATAATTATATAAAACTAAATTTAAAATATAAAAGCTCTGTCTATTCATTTGATTTCAAGTTTTAGCCTGCAGTTTCTTTTATTACTTTTTTTATGGTGGTGTTCTGAGTGCTGAGGTAGGGGGGGGGGGGGCGGGGGGGGCGCGGGGTATTTTTTTTTTTTTTGGGGGGGGCGTGGCCCACCCCTGGCACCGTCATTGCCCACCAGATTGAATAAAAATCCTCAGCTCAGATTGAAAACATTCCCGTTAGAGCGAAATGAAATACCATCAGATGGAAAAAAAACATTCTCGTCGGTAGTATTTCCCGGTCGGACGGGTCGTGTGTTATATTCTAATGTATCTGCTGGTTTTCGATGTGACGTGCCTGAACCGAAATTATTCAGCACAGGCGCATTGGGGGGGGGGGGGGGAGGGTG
>JAHWFP010109350.1:0-22041 GCA_023313725.1 Lithobius niger | reverse complement strand
TTATCACTATTTTCATTAGCTGCTAAGGCTTCGTTTTCAGTTGACGAATCAAAGACTGGCGGATCTTTTTCCGATGCATGGTCAAAAGGATCCAATAATAGATTAGCAATGAATTCTTGTAATTTTATTTCAGCCTCTGATAATTCCCCATTAATTTGTAAGGACACATCGAGATCCGAAGCACCGCTAAACGGTAAGGGTTGATTCGCACCTCTCGCAAACCAAGGGCGAATGTGATTTGTATGCACTCTGAGAATTTTCGCTGGATCCAAAAAATGTACCACTCGTACGATTACTTCATTTACGAACTCCATTATACGAAATGGACCCGTCCAAACTCTAAGTAATTTATTAGATACCTGTCTTAGAGCCGTCCAGTCCCTTACTAATACGTAGTCATCAGTTAAAAAGGAATACGGCCTAGCCGTTTTATTATAAAAAGTCTGAGCCCTTACGACTGATTTCCAATTGTGCATACGCGCGACCCCAAATGCTGCTTGTAGCCTACTTTCCAAACGAACAACGTAATCATCATCGTCATAAAAAATCTTAGGTGGTTCAAAGGCCAATGACGCAGGTAGCCTAAATTCACTACCAAATTGCAAAAAATGACTTGACATTAAAGTTGCCCCATTTGGAGTGGCATTTAGAGCTACACACACCATATCAAGGTATCTACACCAATCATTAGGGCAATGTGCCGTAATTTTACGTAGCACTGTCTCGATTTTCTTGTTAGTTGCCTCTACCAATCCGCCCACATGACTTACATTAGGCGTAAAATTTATTTGCTTTATTTGAAATAAAAGCGTAAGCTTAGCCATTACAGTATTCAAAAATTCCGTACCACAATCGCTGCGGATCTGAAACGGAGTACTAAATCTAGAAATTAGTCTAGTAAACAATTTTCGAGCAATTGTTTCAGCCTTTTTATTTTTAATCGGAACAGCGATGACGTAACGCGAGAAATCATCCACCATACTTAGAATGTAGGAATTTTGATGATTACTCACTGACAATGGACCTATCAAATCTAAAGACCATGAATAACCAGGTTTCTGTAAGGTTTGGTACGCCCTTAGTTTAGCCTTATAAGGTTTGTTAGGTCTCGTGAAAGCCTGACAAGTCTGACATGATTTTACGTATTCAGCGACATGCGTCCCCATTTTAGGCCACCAACAATGTAGCTGAATTAAATCTAGAGTCTTTTGTCGACCGTGATGTCCACTGCAGGGTGCTGTATGGTAATCTCTAATGCAAAAATTAATTAGAGAGCCAGGAATACACATCTGAGGTATGTTATCCAATCTACCCTGCTCAGGATCCGCCAGCCGGATCCTGTACAGAATACCATCATAATCTTTGAAAAATATATTTCTTTTATTCGAAGCGTCCAGCAGATCCTCGGAGCACTGATCTTTAAGCCGTTTTACGATCTCGCCAAGGTAGGGATCATTTCTCTGTTCCACCGCTAGGTGCGCTCTAGTCCAGTCAGGAAATTGACTTCCCAATACGGCGATCGGGATCTCTATGCGTGAAAGAGCGTCTGCTACCGCTAGTAACTTTCCAGGTGTGTGACGTAAACAGAACTCGTATTCTCGTAATCTTAGCAGGATTCTTTCAATCTTAGGAGGTAGAGATGACGAATTATATAAAAACAAAATAGCCATGTGGTCTGTACTAAGGAAGAACACCTTCCCCAGGAGGTAGATCCGGAATGATTCGATCGCATGTACGATCCCCAGGATCTCTCTCATAGTTGTAGTCCCTTTTCGTTCCGACGGAGTGAGTGTTCGGGAAGTGTAGGCAAGCGGATACTCTACACCCCCGTGGATCTGTGACAACATTCCGCCGAGGGCTATATCGGAAGCATCCGACTCGACGTAAAAAGGCTTAGTGAAATCTGGATGCTTCAACGTAGCAGCATTCACCATAGCCCGCTTCAGGTTGTTAAAGGCCCTGTCTTCCGCCTCACCCCACTCAAACTTACAGTTCTTCCTCGTCAGCTTGGTTAAAACCAAAGCCTCCCGAGCGAAGCCCACCACATGTTTCCTGTAGTAATTGCATAGCCCCAGGTACTGGCGAACTTGTTTAGGGTTCTTAGGCACCGGATACAGTTCCATAGCTCTAACTTTTTCTTTATCCGGATTTATGCCATGTTCGTCGATGACAAACCCTAAAAATTTAACCGATTTCCGACCAAACAAACATTTTTCTGGTGAGAGCTTCATCTTGCTCTTCCCTACAAGATCTAGTGCCTTATCCACATGACTGATGTGTATACTAAAATCTGGACTAGAAATTAGCGTGTCATCCAAATAAACGGTACAATAGATACCCAAAATATCGGCGAAGATCTGCTGTGCCACAAACTGGAAATGTGCTGGAGCCGTGCGAAGCCCCATTGGAAGACGCTGAAAAATCCATGATTTTGTGGAACTATTGAAAGACACCTTGTGCATATCCTTTTCGGCAAGCTTTAGCTGATAGAAGCCAAACTTGAAATCCAAACGACTGAAATATTTAGCGCCACTGAGATGCGCCATGCTCTCAGTCACAGTTGGTATTGGTACGCTAATACTTTCAACTGCGCTGTTCAACCCGCGTAAATCTACGACGACTCGAAATCCCGTAGGCTTCCTACGAATTAAAAGACATGGCGACATCCAATTACTTTTGCCTTCTCGGATGATACCGGCTCTAGCCATTTGGTCTACATACTCATCCAAAATAGCTCTTTGGTGAAAAGGAACCCTATATAGTCTTGAACGAACTGGTTCTGATTCACCCGTTGGAATCGGAATTTCGTATCCTTCGTAACACCCCAAATCAAATTCGTGAGTTGCAAATGTTGCTTGGTGGTTCTTCAACATAACTAAAAATTCCTCCTTTTGTTCCTCCGTTAAATCAGGGAACGAGAACTTATGTTTAATTTTGTTCCAGTCCTCATCAAGCTCTTCCTTAGTCTTGGAGGGCCCTGCTTTTACTGGGGGTGCACCTAAACCCTCCGCAACGCTACCTCCCCGCGCTGCCTGAGCGTCGACTGTAGATATCTCGATCGGCCCTGCATCTACAGAAGCCGTGTCCGTCAAGTCAGCACATGGCGAATCCTCCTCATAATCAATAATTGCGGTGGTGTAGTGCCCAAGCACCGTCCCCGCTTTTAATTCTACGTCCGCCCCGCTCATATTGATGCACATAATCGGCAAAATCCCGGTAGGACTAGTATTAACCAGCCCATGAGCAATACAAACCGGAATATCCGTAGTGTTTGGTACAAATATTCCGCTCTGTAGTTCCGGAAACGGACAATGCAAGGTTCCAGTTACGCGGGTTTCCGCATCTGTCGGAATGATTTCATCCCTTAATAATGACACTTCCACGTCTACATATTCATGCTTCGGAGTGCAATTCCATGTAGAACGAGGATTTTCCTCTGAATCGTCATCCGACTCTACGTTAATAGTAGCAATATGAGCGTGAGCTGGCCTATACATTTCCCTATTAATAATTTCCTTGTTTTGATTATAATTACGCCACGCTTCTTCTGCTGATGATGCTAGCTGAAATTCCAACACCCCTATCTTTAAAACATTATCGGCACAATTTAAAGATACAGCTATGTCTTTATTTGACATGAAATCAAACCCAATTAAGACTGGAATGTCCCCAAAAGTTCCATCCGGTACTATAATAAATTCTTGTTCCACTGAAAAATCACATTTTGAAATATTAGTCACGATTTTCTGTCCCGTTCTCACCTTCTTTTGGCCCACCCCAATTAAATTTACCGGGGACTCCATAGTAATTAATTGCCAATTAACGCTACTGTTTGCCATCAACTCCTTCGCCACCGAATCATAAATCAGCGTTAGTGACGAACCAGTGTCCAAAAGTGACGTCCGTGGTTTATTTCCTATCTCAAATACTAAATGTGGCCTAGAAAACGGAACTTTTTGTTGTGCTTGTGTGCTAAGCACCGAAACGTTCTCATCAGAGATCGTGACGTACTCCACTCCACTTTCAAGGTCAGTAAAGATTTCCTTTTCGTCTCTAGTTGCAATCTCTGCCACTAGATTCCGCTCGCAGTACCATCGCGAGCCAGGTTTTGCCTGAGCGCTCGCGAGCAGATCGCCGTCCTCGTTTATCGATTTATTTTTAACTCCGGGCACAGCGGGTCTCCCTTCGCACTTGCTGTCCCAGAACGTTAAACAAATTGTTGGCTCGTCTACACCTTCAATGGTTGGAATCCTAATTTTCCAGTTTCTTTGCGTTAATGCCGAAAGACCAACTGATTTTCCTGCCTCAATTTCTACTTCGGTTTTGAAAAATGATTCGCTTGTATGTTTAAACTGCACAGAACGCTTTTTGCCCAAAAGTGCCAAAACCACAGGTTTATTCGTATCAATGCTGTTTAATTCCGTATGAAAAGCAGTCGAGTCAATACCATCCTCAAATAAAGTCATAATTACTGAATCACAGCTTAAGTCATACTTATCATTAACTGTTTTTAATGCTGCAGCTATTTCACTTGTTAATGCCAAATTATTTTCCAGAGAAGCTGCAACATACCTAGTCGGAATTTTACCAAAATATGAAGCCAAACGTGGTAGTGCTAGCGTTCTATCTGGCAGAGACAGCTTTTGTTGATGCCAATCGGCATCCGAATACAATTTTATGAATAATGCCTCTGCCTGTACACATGAAAATACACGCACACAATTTAATCCGATCGAGTCCACTTTCTTTCTACTGATTGATGATTTGGCAGGACTTCCGGCCTGAACAGCACTGACATTTATCTCACATGAATGATTTAAATCTTCAAGCTGCTTGCCCTGTAGCCCTAGATTCCTGCTATCTAGGCTATCAACCCGTTTTTTGACTGATCATCCCCCTGATAATTGTCCCCATTATTTCCACTTAACTGCACTGCCGATACCTGATTTTTCTGAAATCCATTATTGTGATTTTGCCCAGAATTTTGCTGTTGCTGTCGGTAGCGATACTGCTGGTTGCCATTATTATATTGAATTTGTCTCTGACCACCACCAGTATTGCCACCACCATTATTGTTGTTCCCATAACTTTGTTTATATCCCCCGTTGAACTGTGAATTGTCCCTGTAACCATCACTACCATAATTTCCGTTGGATTTGTTTCCACGACCACCTCTAAAATTTCCTCTACCCTTGTAGCCACCTCTGTTACTTCTAAAATTGTTGCCACTTTGTCCCGCCAACTGGCCCCCATTACCATTTCTTTCCAGATTTCTTTGCCGGGTTGCCGCAATATTTTCCGGTCTTGTACGGCAATCCCTTTTTAAATGCCCGATTCCCAAACATTTGTAACAAGAACGACCGTCCCCCTGGTTCAGACGAACTGCACTTACTCTAATATCATTAACTCCCGATTTCGCTGAAGAAAGTTTGTTAACATTCTTTTCTAACCTTTCTATCTTATCCACCAAGGTTCCTATGGCCAAGTTATTTGCGCCCAATTCCCCTGGCTTAACACTGTTCCCTGTTTTGCCCGATATTTCGACACCCGTGCTCCTTTCTGTGGCCATACCTTCCAAAACTGCGCGTTTTAAAATGGCCTCGTTATACATCTCACGGAAAGATTTAGCCTTAGCCGAAGTAATGTGCCCTTCCAATTCAGGCGGAATGCCATGATGAAAAACACTACGCAAGCTTTCGTCCTTAGTTTTCATTTTATGATCCTTTTCCCTTTCATCATCCCCTGGTTTAATTCTCCAAATTGCAGATGCCATAGCCTCTAATCTCCCTGAAAATTTCTCAAGCGTCTCCCCTTTTCCTATACGAGTAGTGAAAAATTTGGACAAAGTGATACTTTCACCCGCACACCCAAACCTATCAACTAAAATTTCCTTGAAATATTCCCAACTTTCTGAAGTTGCTACCTGCGGGTTCATTGCTAAAAATTTCGCTACTTCCCCAGAACATTTGCTACAGGCTACTGCAACTAATTCAGAATCCTTAATGGTTTTATCCAAAGTTCTCAAATTTTCCACCATTAAAGAAAAAGTAAACACATCCAACGACTCATCCCCTTTAAACACTGTGATCGCCTTTTTGGATGCGCGCAGCTCCTCCCAAAGTCGTCTATCCCCTACATTATTTCTAGTTTGCATTGAATCTATCCTATCATTTACTTTATCAAACATGTCCATTTGCACTTGTGCAACCCTCTGAAACGACCTATTATGTATTTCCCCGCTAGCTTGCATGCACGCTGAAACAGCATTCGGAATTGTTTGCTCCAAAGTAGTTGACAGAATTTCCCTCAAAATTTCCCCATTAAAATTCCCCAACGTCGAATTGGACCCATTATTACATGACTCATGCAAAGTTACATTCATGCTCTGAGCAGAATTCCTTGGAACAGTTGGCCCTCTCGTTGGTCGCCTACCTCTGACAGCATTATCACCCGTTTCTCTACGAGCCGGCGAACGTGACCGCAGCCTACTCCAAGCCGGAGGAGGTGTGCCGTCGCGTTCCCGATCAGTAAAGTCCTCATTTTCTGAATCGGATTCGATTACCGGAACCCTTATTCGTGAATTCTTTGGCGTGCTGGTCGAAATCTGGCTCAAATCTACAAAATCTGCCCTATTTAAAGGTTTGGTAATTAACCTCCCTCTCGATGAACGTTTAACCGCGCTTCGAGTCGCTCTACCTCTTGCTCTAGGCATCATGAAATTCAAAATGTATTAATAAAGCCCAACGAAAAATTTTAAAACTGTCGGCCCGATTTAAATCCCAATCAACGATATTAACTTCCCGTTGTAATTAATTTCCACCAACACACCAATTATTCTAACACAACTCTGCACTTTCCTTCAAAATTTCTACCTACCGTGCCACACTTTTACCAACACTTTCCACAATATTCTCAACCGGCAATCTACTTTCAATCTAACACCAAATCAATTTTCCCAATTAGTATTCAACACTCCCTAACATTCCCCAAATGTCAACACTCTATTCAACACAATCCAGCATAAATCAATTTCAAATCAACACAAACAATCAGCTGCAACCAGGAATCAAGACTCACAACTTCCTTTTAAAATAACCTTCAAAAGCTACTAAAATCCGCACAAAATCCACTAGCAGTCTCAATAAATCACCAACAATTTAAATGTCTACTCGGCAAAATTTCTTGCTACAGCCTAGGCTAATAAATCAATACTACTTGAAAAAAAAATTTTTCCCAAAATTTTCACGTTAGGCGTGGCTTACTTCGACACCACTGTTATGGGTTACTATTCCAGCAATACTGAAATATAAGCCATAATATGTCAGGATGTATTTGTTACACTGTGTCAATAAATGTATAATAAATCACACAACAACCATAGACAGCTAACCTCCTTCTTTACTGTTTAGAATAATCACTACAACAAATAGTTCAAAAGGTCTGCACTTAATCACACAACCGACTACTTGTTGAGTATTTAACTTTAGCACCGATAAAAGGTTGACACCTAAACCTAGAGTTCCCTCACTCTAAACTTAACTCAATCGACACCTACGTTATTTAAATAATGGCCAAACGGTATTAAATTCAAATTCGATCCTATTAAATTAATATTCACATTGATTCCTGCTTGCTCAAAATAAAAGCAATCAATAACACTTCGATTATACTCATCTGCTACAAGTCCGGCTCGCGTCTTGCAGAGAAGCCAAGTCGCTCGCCACCCAACAACCTTGAACACAGCTGATCGGACCAACGGAAGGAGAACCTTACTCGCTCGAAGACGCCGCACAAGAGAGAGATCGTCTCGTCTCTTTTCGTGTCCTTTGCTCTGTTCTAATTCCCCGAATTCGTGTTTCGAAATACAACCATCCAAATATGTCTTGAGTTCTCTAGAACTCTTCCCGTTTAGGCAAGTTAATTGTTCGTTCTAGTAATTTGACTAACTGAATGCTGATACTGCAAACTGAAGCTAAACTGCTGCTTCTTATGAATTTTCCTTATATGTCAATGCTTCTGATACTTTAGAGTGTGTCAACCATTTACCTGAATGCTTTCAACCTTCCTTATTTAAAAATTGCAATACTTTCTTTCACTCCACGTTTTGTTATGCTTTTAATATTTAAGCAATATTTATGCCCATAATTATTTCCATCTATTAAATCATTCCATATGTTTTTAAATGTCAATAATTAATAACTGCCTTAAATATGACTCTATTAATAACTTAATTAATATCATAATTAATATAATAATTTATTAATTTATGTACTCATTTCCATAACAATTACGTCACATTGCGCAATTCAAACGGGATTTCCCCCAGCGAAGCACGGATGCCCAATGCCTTCAGTATCTAAACTCAGAAGCGTACTGAGAGCCCTTTATGCCTAGGAAATGGGTTAATGCAGGCCCCCACAGTGAGGCATTGCAATGCTATGAAATCGGTCATCGTGAAAAAATTTAAAATGGGCCCCGACAGGCCCTCGGAGCATAGGTCCCAAACTTCCCGTGTGACTAGTACTACCCTGTCTAAACTAACGATAACAAATTCAGAATTGGCTGTTAATGTTGAAATCCTAATTTTTCACATAGCTTTCGTCTTTTTTTTCACTACTACTAGCCTGCAGTGCCACAGGGGCTAGGCACACGAATCGCATACATGCGGCAACACTGACGCCACCCCGCGAGCGCAGCGAGGGTGGCGTGAGGCCACGTTTATGCCTCCACTCGCTTTTGCATTCTCGCAGCTAGAAATCACCTCAAATTCCAACATGGCGGCAGTTTTATGTCTGCCGCCTCGCAACGAAAACAGCAAATAGCGCGAGTTTAGAAGCGTTTGGGAAAATTGTTTCGTCATGAGGAATTCTTTAAATTATTGGCACCGATTATAAGACTGCAAGTATTTACTCAAACGCTGTCAGATTTAGCCAATTCATTTATCGTTTTTACCATGGCACTGTCACCTTTGCCATAGCGATTGAGTTCTAGCTGCGAGAATGCAAAGGCGAGACGATGCTTAAACGCGCGCTAAGTGTTCCCGCATGTACGCGATTCGTATGCCTTGCCCGTGTGCAGTGCTTGGATGTTTCGAACGCAATCTGTGAGTTTAAAACTAAAACTAAAACCCATTTTGGCTAAAGTCTAGAATACAAGTACCATAACCCATATCCTTCTGAAATTGGTTCCAAACTGCTTGAACATCTTCCCACATCCAGAAACGGTTGGTTTTAGCGCGTGGAAATGTGTTAAAACGATTTACAGTAAGGTAAAAACCTGCAAAACGGCGAAACGGCCATCATCCATGCTGTAGCGCCGGTGTTTGCGTTCGCTCGCGAGGCCGCGCATGGCCATTGCTTCTGGCGTGGCACGGCCCCGTATGCGTGAATTAGACTTGTGCCCCAACTTTTTTAGTTAGCCATACACTCAGCTAATTTTATACGGTTAGATTAGATTATTGGTTTTGGCGAACGTTATGATATTAGTTTAGCTGGAAAAACAATTCACCTGATCTGACCTTTGACCCCGACACCGGGACCAGAACTGGTTGTAAAAATTGTTCCCGGTAACTTAAAATAGTCAATACCGGAAAAACAAAACAAGTACAGTAAATAAAAACAGTTAAAAAAAGTAAAAAAATGTAGCGAAATTCAATGTCGCTGTTCACGAAAATGATCGTCATTTTTTTCCAAATTACATACCTCGCTCGCGCTGCCGCGCTCGCCGAGGCCAAACATATAGTCCTAACAGAAACCTCAACAAAAAATTTGTCGACCCAAACTGAAGAAACGTCTCGTGGCTTGCTCATAGTTAGATCATCCTAAGTCAGATCACAGATTGTTAGATCTTCACTAAACTTTTCTTCTTTAAATGTAAACGTGTTTACATTTTTTGATTCGTAATTGGCCGAAAAACACAACAAGCGATCACAAACCCATCATATTAAAATATCCCATTAAAACGACAGTATCACGATATTATCCCCTAAATCGGACTTTTGCCGTGTACACGATGGCAAAAGTTCGTCATCAATTTTTAACGTAGGTTAGTACACCGATCGTCTGCTTACCGGAGTGGTTGGGAAGTGATCTCGTGGCCGACGCTGATCGGGCGGCTCCCGGCCTCCCTCCTTGCGGCATGCCGTCATTTACGCTATCATCCATGCTGAACTACCAGCTGACAGCCTTGTCAGAAGCTTACCTGCCAGACGTAAGTATTCGGGCAGCCCGCGCTTCGCAGTATACAGAAACTAGCTAGCCTCACTATCGAGGAGTCTGAACGACTAAAAAAAATCAACCTGCGAACCGCATCGCATTATCGCAAGGCGGACGTCGAAAAAATAAGTAGTGCCGGCATCTATTCCAGCTTAAGGCCCACTGAGGGAAAAAAGGCGTCAGGAGTAGGTGTCTCTATTTGCGACATAGTTCGTGCTCAGTCTGCAAACCCGAATATTTAGGCAAATTTGTTGTGCAGGGACGAAGTAGCGCTCGAACGACATCTAATGATATACATTTATTATTATTTAGATGCGATGTGTGGCTGCTCTGATTAGTAAGCAACGTTTCAAGCAATGATTGGCATTTAAAAAAAAAGTAATAAGGTGTAGGTGGCCTGTGGCCTGTGTTTAGTCGAAACTGACAAGCGAGTCTCTCGTATTTTATTTTATACCACTCTTAAGAAAATCTTCATCAAATAATATCTTCTACTTTCTTTCAGCCATCAGCAGAGCATCATTCTGTCCCCAAAAAAATTCTAGAAAAAATTTGGGTTCCGAACCAGAGCAAATGATTTGAGTGGTTTGAAAGCTTTGATTTGGCTGTTTTATTTCTGCCAGTGGCAGATCTTGCGCGCTGGCAGCACGGAGTGCCAAGAAGTCATCAACATGGGAAAGAAAGTTGGAGAAACTTGAAGCCGCCATGTTGTAGCTAACGGCTCGCTGAATAGCAATGACGCATCTATAATAATTACTTTGAATTAATTATGTGTATGCCGATTGTATAAAAATACGTAGTGATGTATTGTGCTGCTTTTAAAAGTAACATAATATTTCACTGCATTATTTTAACAATGGCATCAACGGATACATTCCTATATTTGGTAGCCGGAAATGACGGCACATTCACATAGTGTGGTGTAACAAAAAATTAAGTACTGCTGTAAATCTATGACCCATCAAGGCCTTGGATCTATGATCGACTCTGCTCTGCCGCTAAATATAATCCACCCAAAACCAAAACTGGTATAAAAACCCGCCAAGTTTCCAAAAACGATCGGCCTTTGAAGGTAGTGATATCATTCAACCAATGAAAAGCCGCCAAGGTCAATCCTATTAGCCAAGTTAATCGCACCGACTAATAGTTCGAAAGTTAAATGAAAACTTGAACTTGGAAGATTACTGGTTGTAGCAATCTTCAAGTTTTCATTTAATGTCCAAAGTATTATTCAGTACGATTAACTTGTTGCATTAACTTTACTGACCTATACTTAGCCCTGTAGCGGACATAAAAAAAAATAAAAATTAGGTTTGTTATGTCGACATAACAAACTTCGTTATCTCGACATAAACTATATTACTACTTCCGGTGCTACTTCCGTTACTACTTCCCGTAAGATCGCAGAAGCGGAAGTTCGTTATGTCGAGATAACGAATTGGTTATGTCGTGATAACAAACATTTGTTATCGCGACATAACCAATTGTTTGTTATCGCGACACAACGAACTTCCGTTTCTGCGATCTTACGGGATGTAGCACCGGAAGTAGTAATATAGTTTGTTATCTCGCGATAACGAAGTTTATGTCGACATAACGCACCTAATTTTTATTTTTGTATATGTCCGTTATAGGGCTCCGTAGACCTAACCTACGTTCATGTTAAAAGTCTAGTTCACACTAGGTTATGCCTGACCTTACTAACCCTTTCAGTCAATCCCGGCGCCCTAAAAAAAAAGGACATGAGACTAAACGGCTAAAAAGTAAGTCCCCACGCGCGCCGCAGTTTTGTAAGGGGTCCCCATGATACCAAGCAAAGCGAACAGCAACCGCCAGTAGTCAGCGTCTCCGAACCAATTAAATTAAAAATTATGTAGAAGAAGCACATATCAATTAAAAAGCGCACACAGTAAAAGCACAACTAATGTAAAATGCAAACGATTCAGTCATTGACATGCAACGCACAGTCACATGCCTGGTTGCAGATACGAGAGTTTGGCATCGATCACACACTCTTTTGACAGATTGTTATCTTCAGTGGCCGTTCTTGGAAAAAAGGTGTACTTGAAATAGTCGGTTCTAAAAAGATCGTTGTAGTTCATAGAGTGACATCAGCAACTTAAACAATTAGTTACCGAAATAAAAACGTCCGCACACTTTCACAACACAGACAAACACCCATACAGGGTTTTTTCAGGCGTCAAGGATTATTAGGACTAACGTCGTTTTTGTTGTTCCTACACCTAACTTCGTTTTTGTTACGAACAAATTCAAATTTGGCCTCCCTCTTAGCCTCCAGTATTTAGAGGGCTGTCTGCTCGATTTATCTCCCTCCAACTCCCACTGACAGTTAAGCTTCTTACAGGGATCGCAGCTCACCATGTGTGAAACCCTCGGGAATGCAGGACCTTGGTTGTTTATACTTCTGGCATTGTGATATGGCAAGGAACTCAAGACATCTGAGGTGGGGGTTCCGTGTTAAGTTAGACTTAAGAAGATTTCATGCTGCTCAGTCTTGCAGTGGATTGCCATGCCGTTGTCTTCTTTTTCATTACGAACGTTTGCCATATGCTGCGCCACTCTAGGCCTTACACCTTTCGTCTTTTCTCCTATATAAAAACTGCATCGCAGCCCCTGCATGGGATCCGATACACAACCTTCCTAGTGTTTCGGACAGCTCCCATACACGCCTCATCTTTGGAGTTTTGTGTCTCATGCTTTTTTATTCCATCGGGTTGCTCCTCCTTGAAATCAGCTTCCGCAGTCCTTCAACATGCTTCAAGTAAGTGTGAAAACCGTGCTGCGTAAGGATTTTCTCTACAGGGCCCGTCACTCCTTCAAGGTAAGTTAGAGCAACTCTTGGATTGGACCTGCAGTTCGTTCTTCCTCCCTCATCCATGCCCCATTCCTTTGTTCTGCCTCCACCACCGCACCTGCCCTCTATTTTAGATGGCTGTGCAGGGCGATCGCACAGAACGAGTTTGTGAGAATGTTTAGGAATTCTAGCAGCAAGGAAATTGCGAGACCACATTTGGAAAGGACGAAAGAAATTCATGAAGCTTAGTTATCCAGCTGGACTGCTAAACCATCAGAAAAAGAGGGTAATTCTGGTGGTGGAGGCAGAGCAAAGGAATGGGGCGTGGACCGGAGGCTACGAGGGCATCCAAATTTGAATTCGTTGGTAACATCCTGGAGTGATCATTTTTCCATAAAAGAATGGCCTAGCAATACGGCTATCTGCTTCAACAATTGCCATTTTGTGAAGAAATGTGTCGCCATTAAAAGAAAGACGAATTACTTTTCTAGATTCTCCAAAATCTTGCATACTAAGCTCTGACGAAACTTCACTGGTACTGGCATGTCTACTGTAATTGCTTTCAATGAACCGGGTGGCCTGTTTTTGAAATGCTTCAAGTCAATTGATTTGGCGGGCAAGATAAGGATCCCACACTGCAGCAGCATGTTCCAGCAATGAACGGACGATAGCTTTGTAAGGAACAAGTTTAGTAGAAACAGTAAAACCTAGAAGAATCCTACTCAAGAAACGTGTTTGTTTGGTAGTACGGCCGCGAGATCACTATATGTGTGTCCCAGTTTAGATTATTATTGGGACACACACATTCTGAGATGAATATCCCCACTCAAAGGCTATTCATCTCAGAAACTCTAGGAATGGTTTCTTTTCCCACTTTGTAGTTAAACAAAACTAGAGTGTTTCCTTCCGTAACACAAGATTTAACAGCTGGATTGACATCCCCAGGTAGCGCATCAATGAAACACATGAGTAATAAGTGCATGTAGGTTCGAATTCTGCAACCGATCCAACTACCCAATACAGTTTCGTTCAATTCTCAATTTCCAGACGTGCTGTATCCAATTCTGTTCAGAAATAAACGGTAAGCAGTTTATACAATGGTATTTAAAGAACATCCTCTAAAAAATTACAAAATACCACCACAGTAGAACTTCACAAAACGTTCTGCTTTTAAATTTTTGGTGAAACTGTTCATCTTCCTCAGAAACACAATGGTACCAGAAAAACGAAGAAAAACTAAAGTGTTTTAAATAGTTTGCTACATTTTGTGAAGCCAAGATGAAACCCTAGTTTTTCTTCTTTCTTCTGGTGCCCGTATTTCTGATGAAGGTGAACGGTTTTACTGAAGACTTAAAAGCAGAACGTTTTGTGGAAGTTCTACTGTGGTGGTATTATGTATTTTTTTTTTTTAGAAGATGTCCAATTTTTTGCGTGCCACTTCGTCACCCTTCAGAAAATGGAAGAAAATTAGGTACAAAGTATAAATAGGCAAAATCTGGAAAAAAATGAACACACGGGGTTCGTTCATCGGCTCCTGGAAAAATATCATACTTCTTTTGTTTTTTGAATATTTGGAATATGTTATGCTCAACTTTTTTATGTTTCCGATGTGATGAATCAAATTCCGATGGGGACACTTTGTCACCTTTCCGAAAATTGAAGTAAATGAGGTCAAAAGTCTAAATAGGTCACATCTCGTTTTTTTCGAGTATTTGGAATTAGTTTCCATCAATTCTTTGTTTCCGACATGCAGAGTCCAATTCTGATGGGTGTCACTATGTTACCCTTGAGAAAATTGAAGGAACTGCGGACAAAAGTCTAAATAGGGCAAATATTATTTTTTGATGATTTGGATGTATTTTGGGAAAGGTCAAGTCTTTGTTTCCAACGAGGTGAATCCCATTCTGATGCGCGCCTCTTTGTCACCCTTGAGTATGTTGAAATAAATGTGGTCAAAAGCCTAAATAGGTCAAACAGGGCGAGGGGTAATCGTCTAACTGGAAAATCGCATAATTGGAAGAACGTCAGCAAACAAACCGAGTGATTTTTTTGAATGGAAGATTGTATATAGACACACGCTAGTGTGTTGCGCCAAGTTAGGCAACAAACATCACATCAATATGCTTCAGGATATTAGACACTGACGCTATGGCGTCGGCTACAATAGTTTACAACTTTGACAATTGAATTGATGTGATGTTTGTTGCCTAACTTGGCGCGACACACTAGCGTGTGTCTAGGTAACGGAAAATCGTCTAACACGGAATTCATATAATAGAAAATCGTCTAACACGAAATTTGTACAATGGTAAATCGTCTAACGTCCCTGCCTCGCTTGCGCTTCCGCACTCGCGGCAGCTATACATATAACATCAGAAACCTCAACTATATTAGTGTCCAGTTAGACGTTTATCAGTTATATTAAATTGTCCAGTTAGACGTTTATTCATTACACAGGGTGATCCACAAAAACTGACGACCCAACATTTTAAGTCCAACTTTTCTAGTTAGCACCCCTCAGAACCAGGAGAGATCAGAACTCAATCTAATGCAACGGGAAGAGTTTTGAAAGTTGAAAATGACCTCTAAATCTTCATGGCGTTCGACACAGGTAACCATTACGTGGCGTACTAATACATCACGCAGAAATCAGTGTGCATGTATAGTTGAACCATTTTAATTTTAAAATTTATTAGATTATTTTTGAAGCAGAAAAAATTCCTATAAGAGGCAGGACAAACCCTGGGTTATGTATCAGGAAACCTTCGATTGTGGTAGGTGCCAACAGAGCTCCCATAGCAGCTGAAGAAGCCCGTTTGTCTCTCACACAGCCTACCCGGGGCGAGGGATAATCGTCTAGCTGGAAAATCGCATAATTGGAAGAACGTATAACAGAAAACAGTATAACGGAATATCATCTAACAGGAAATTTGTATAATGGAAAAGCGTCTAACTGGAAATTCGTATAATGGAAAATCGTCTAATATCCCTGCCTCACTCGCTGCGGCTATACATATAACATCAGAAACCGCAGTTAGACGTTTATCCATTATACAATTATCCATTATACGATATTCCATTTAGATGCTTTTCCAGATTTTTTATTTCGGCAGATTTTAGACAATTATCCCATTAGACGATTTTCCAGTTAGACGTTCGTCCGACGCCCCAGCCTACCCAGTATTGGCTTTGAGTTTGAGTGATGTGAGATCAAGTCATTATACAATATGTCCCAGAAGTCCCGTCCACCCAAAATACAGGGCTATTACTGGATAAGAGTTAGTAATAACAACGTACTCGTATAGGAAATCACCTATGGTGAATACGATGATGGTTCCCAAACTAACCTTGGAGGTCGTCTTCAAGGTCATCCAAAATATATCTCCTAAACTATTCACGATACGGACATAAAGTAAATTAGAAAGTTGTTTGGGATTATAACTCAAGGCCAACAAAGAAAATAGGATTGAAATCGTGCCGTAAACGTGGAAAATATGGGCAAAACAACTGGACCTTGCGGGGGAGCCAACCAAGGGGCAACAATAAGCCTAGAAAGTGATCAAATAGTTATTTCATAGCCTTAATTAGGTTTTAAAGGTGTTTTGAAGCAAAGATTATGCTGAAAACAATCCATCCAGCAAGCACGGAACGAGCTGAAGCTAAAAAGGGAGGCTCACTAAAAATGGATATTTAAAAAGTGCACCATAACTAGAATACCAATCCATAGACAGGAAACTACAGGTACATTCTTCACTAATGAATACAATTTTCTTGACGTTAAGGTGATAACACAAATACGATAATGCAGAACAACTTTAAATCGATACAGCAAATTAACAAATATTCACAAAATCTACTTTTTAGCCATTGCAGTTGATTTATTGTGGTTCTGCCACTTAGTGGTGCATCTTACCAATAGCCTCTCGGAGCAGAGGGAACAGTACCCAAAGTTTGTAGAGCTTTCTCATTTTTTTTTAAATTTGTACGAGCGGTTTCTTTGATCCATTAAAAGAAAGCTATCTAGATTGTTCCCAAACCATCTCTTTGGGGACACCAAACTTCATTGGGTGGGGGGGGGGTCGTGCCAACGAGGCCCCCTCCCCCCACGCTTTCGCCCCTGCTTTCATGCAATTACCGAAATCGGGCACGGGATTTCCTCTAGTCGATCGTTAGTGCTTCAGTACACAACCATGTGATGATGCGACAAGTGATTATCGCTGCCCCTTAGTTGGCGCCCCTGTAGTGTCCAAGTTGTATTGCCCATATCTTCCATGTTTATGGCACGATTTCAGTTGTTTCCTTTGTTGAACTTGTGGTATCATTCAAAACAACAACTTTCTAATTTACTTTATGCCCATATCTTAAATAGTTTAGGAGATATATTTTGGATGACCTTGAAAAAGACCTCCAAGGTCAGTTTGGGAACCATCATCGGCTTCGCCATAGGTGATTTCCAATATGAGAATGTTGCTATTACCAACTCATACCCAGTATTTAGCCCTTTATTTGAGTGGACGGGGCTTTTGGGACATACTGTATAAGGATAGGCCTATCAGATGGACAAAGGCTAGCGACTCCTTCATCTCTAAGTATTAAATAAGCGTGTACAGGTATTGAATACTAATAAGACAGAAAACTTGGGAACTTTTACAGATATCAGTAGTATTGAATTGTAATATGGCCATAAAATTGAGATATACAAGTAAAAATTCCCAAAATTCCACTTTTAAATTTTAGGGATAGTCCGATATTGAAATCGGTATCGATATAACCTGTATTTGTCGGTATTTTTGCCATATCGGTATCGGACCAATATTAGGCTTCCAATACAGATATTTGTTGTGCCAAGAAACACAACTGTCTTCTCTGCAAAACTGACCCCAAATGCGGTAAAAGCAGACTTAACGAATTGAGAAAAGCAAAGCCATTTGCTCAGTTTGTAATGAAAATGTAGCACGTGACACTTCCAGTGCTCTAAGTTTTACAACAACCAACTAAAATCTAACAGAAGATGAATGTACTGAAGTCACAAGTAGGAATAAGAGGGAAAATGCTCTTGGTGCTGCACAGAACATTTTGGATAATCTCAACAGTTGGAACCCATGCTAAACCAGAACCGAAGTTGCATTTTTTGTATGTAATTTTAACTTTTAGTCGTGATTTATTATTATTATTATCGGTATCGACATCGGTATCGTATCGGATCGGTTTACCCTTCATCGATATCGTATCGTATCGGTAAAAAGTCATATCGGCCGATCCCTATTAAATTATAAAACAACCGAAGCATATCCAGTGGTCCGAAACCTGGTGCCAAAACCTTTTGTTCCAGCTGGCCTTGACAGAGCTGGACTGGAGGGACTAGATGCCATTCGGGTATTTGGTGACCAGGGACCACTTTCTTCCCCTTTAGTTATGTTTCGCCGCAAAAGTTGATACCATCTGACCCTCAGCTGGGGGGGATTTCGGTGTCTAAAGTTGTCCTTTTTTCAGGGGTGGGTGGCAGAGGAGGTTTGGGGGTTTACTTTTTAAACTGTATGCAAATAATGTGCATATAGGTCTAGAACAAGTTGAAGGAGCTGGTCCTTCAACATTCATGATAAAATGTCCACAAATGTTTTTTTTCCCTTGAACGGCTGGGGGAAAAATTTGTTTGTGGGACCGAGAAAGCCCGCTACGGGGTCTGACCAGCACGGTCGCTGAAGCATTTGACGGTACATTACTGATAAAATCCAGCTTCTAGAGAATAGTTTTTCACATATATAGGATCGTGACGTTTTGGGGGGGTGGAGGGGAGGGGGAGTTCCTGTCCATCCGCGCAACCTCCTTTCCTGCCCGTGCCACTGCTCATGGGAATGTACAGTACCTCCCTCCCATTCCTACTGCTATTTTACTTTTGCAGTTTAATAATAAAAGGAGAGTCCACCTCATAAGTTATAATGGTTTATCTAATTTGGTCAGATGGTTTGGTTTTAAATATAGGGTGTTCACAACAAATGTTTCATCACAAACATTTGTGATATAACGTTTACATGTTTTATACAGAAAAAGAGGTAGGTTATAATAAATTAGGGATGCAGTGGAGGTGACATTTTTTCGACATTGTAGCCCTGATCCTCAACCTGCACGGACATTGTTCCATCAGCGCTCGCCAGTTTAGACAGTCTTGCTTTTGTAAGTCGCTCGCTTTTTTCCACTTGCCGCATTTTGTACACAATTATGTTTTGTGGCACCATGTTTCATGGTTTTTCATTTTATACATCCCCAGGGGTGCAGAATATGCTAGAACGCCCGAACGAAGTTTGCGGGAAATTTCTGAGAACTGTGTAAATTCTCAGAAATATGGCTTGTCTACACAGTGAAAGACTAAGGAAATTTGAAAAATCTGTAGGAAATTTTCGTGGAAAATTTTGTCCGGTAAGAATTTTATGCACCCCTGTACATCCCTTGCTTCATTAGGAAAATGAAAAAGCGTTAAAGCGGAAATACATTTACTGCTCTTAAAATTCTGTACCCAGCGCTGACAACGTGTGCTTCTAGCTAGTACCGTTGCTACAATATGGCCATTTTATTGCCAAGCCACATTTTAAGTCGCTGGATTGGCGAGTAGCATTAAAACAAAAGTTGCCAACTGCTGATTTTCTCTCCTGTTTTAGAAAGTGGCGACGACATTGGTTGCCTACCGTCATAATACATACTGTACGGCTTGTCACCTCGTTCATGTTCCAATTGTTACATGTACGGCCCACTTTTCTGGGGTCAACATGTATCGTACGTCGTGAGCAAACCAAAGCGACTGAAAATTTCGTTCACATGAAATTCCATCCTTACTTGAAGAGCTGAGAGAACCTTGTACTCGACCTTGGGGCGCCCTGTGTTGAAGTGTGGGACAACAATAACGACGGTAAGGCCTCCAAAATTGAAAGGGTGCAGCAAAAAAAGTGTGGGGGTGGTAACTGGACATTTTGGGCGACATTCTTGTTTTATCAGCAAAGTCATCATCTGGGGTGGGCCACCCTTAAAATTAGAAGACATCAGCCCGGAACTGATGTAGGCCTATAATGCACATTCAACTGCCGTGGCTACTGCATTAACAACGGCATTATTAAAGAAAACATGATCATAGCTTAACTTATACTTTATTAAATACTTCCAAAATCGCCGTATCACTAAAAGTGGCACTATCGCCGATTGAAAGCCGAAATTTTACAACATCTAGCGCTATGTAGTAGCCTACCATCTAGTTCTTGCTTGCACCAAGCGAAGGAATGCATAACGACATTTCTTTTAACGAAACAAACAAGCCACGACATCCTTAATTATTGAGTGACAATTTGGTTCGTCCTCGTGCACCTGGGAGCAAGCTATAAAGATTAACAATCATTGCTGCTAGATGGCGCCACGGTATTTTCGTTCGCATTTTAACCGGTGATAGTGCCAGTTTAACGGGCATTACACGGAAAGTAGAAAAACGATTGCAAAAAACAACAATAATAAACCACAGGATTTTGGAAAAAGTGGATTTGGTATGGCAACATTTAACAAATACGAGCGTTCATTAGATTACAAATTTTGACTCTCCCAAGGTTTAGTTCCCCCTCCCCAATTACTGTTATTGTATTATGTATTTTCCTATAACGTTCCAGCCAGTTCCAGCAACATTTCCAGTGTTTAGGAACAAATATAATAACAAAAATCTTTGAAGTTCGTTCGAACTGCAATTTTCGAAATGACTTCCGGCTGCAAGTTTGTTCTAGTTCCGACTCAAATACCAGAAGAAATTGGAAATGAATTCGAAAAGGCAGCTGAATTTCCATCTAGTATCGAAAAAGCATTCTTCAACAAATCATTATTTAATAAGAGAAATAATAAAGACGAGAGGAGCACCAAAGAGTGCATTACAACATTTACATTTACTGTCAGTCTACGAAACGCGCCCATAGGGCCTACTCATGGCCTACTTGTCTGAGCTTGTCTAATGCATTGCAATGTAAGACGATCCTCTTTAACAATAGTTCTGTTTTAGTTACTTGGTTCTAAACCGGTGATCATATCTATAAAAGAAAAAATTCCTTTGCTGTCAAATAAATTGACGAAAAAAGCCAATCTGACTGCTTACCAGGGGCAACAAGAACAAACAAACGTTCGCAACCATTTAATATTTTGTAATTTTTTATTCTATTTGTGAGACCTGTTTATTTTCATAAGTCATATTTTGGTTTTTACTTTCTTCAATCATAGTTTAACATACTCATTAAAGATTCTGTTAAGTGAAATAAACGCAATATAATCTTTCAGCGTTGGTTATATTAACAGACAGTAGTGTGTTTATTTTCGGTTACACCAGGATCACTACGTCCGGTTTCGACAGAACTATTTCTTTAACGGGTCAGAGCGGGTAGACGTCCGACTTTTAGATGCGTGATGCGGAAATCATGACGTCAGCGCGCTGGTTGAAGTTACGAACCTTTGTTAGAGGCTAGATGATCTGCCAATCCAAAATAAGATTACAACGGAGGCTAGATGATCCGCCAATCCCAAATAAGAGCACAATACACGCTAGGTAATCCGCCAATCCCAAATAAGAGTACAATACAGGCTAGACGATCCGCCAATCCCAAATAAGAGTACAATTACTAACCTTTGGCAGTTAAGCGAATGCGGCCCTCTGGAACGACAGAGAGTACTGAACACCAAAACAGCTGACTTTTTAAGCAGCTGATTCGGGATTATTGTGGGTAAGGGCAAGAATTTATAGGCAATAGTTAAAAAACTTTTGTTAGCTCGTTTGGGAAAGATACGTGTGGGTTTTTGCCAGCATTAATGAATGAAAGTTTACCGCAGCGTGGAACTTCAAATGAGTTGGAAAAATAAATTGTAATTATTCATTTTGCAAGTAATCTTGATTTTTAAAGAAGATATATCTTTGTAGATTTGTTACCATTGGGATGAGCTGGGACCCCCCCCCCCCCCTCGCCCTTCCAATCCCATGTCGTCCTAATTAAAGAGTGCGAG
>JAHWFP010109342.1:11240-29159 GCA_023313725.1 Lithobius niger | reverse complement strand
CTGCAGCAATCTGGCCGCGCGGCCAAGTCGCTCAGTGCGCGGGCGGCTTAACAGCAATTGAATGTATCCATCCTTTACTGTATATATTCTCTCGACCACAGCTGTGATCGGAGGTTCCCTAATCGTCTTTCCGTGTCTAAATGCTTGCCAAGTTCAAAATTAGGCTGGTTCAACTACACAAGCGTTACTTTTCTTCGTATAACGTAAGATTCAATGACAATAATTAAAAGTAAAGTTAATAATATTAACAAACGAATTACGGGAGTAGCATTTTATGCGGACAGCTTATGCTCACCCTCACCAAGGTGGGATACTTTTCTTTTTGTAAATCAAACCTAGTATGCACTGTGATGAAAATTTAATATGAAATAAGCAGGAGGGAAGCTTCGTTGGACTTACCCGCCTGTCGCACTGCCATCCTTTTCAGACTAGTGAAGCAGCTCAGTGACTGACCTTGTGACCTTATGTTGGATAAGCAACACGTAGGAAAGGCCTACGAATGTCGCCTCCTGTTCCTTTAACGGATAAACTTTTTTTTTTACTCTTTCTGTTGTTTCTTATTATGATAAACATTGCACCATTCTTCTTTTAGCCAAATCGAATTGTTTTTTTAACTCTCAAAAACCATTCGTCTAAACTTCGTGGATCCTTTTCTTCCAAAACACGAAATAATTTCTGGTTAACTATGAAAATTATTTTACTTACTTCTGCTTGCGTGTCATTTGCTAAATCTGTTGTTAAAGCAAAGACCTGGCTATCCGGTTTTAAGAACTTTTGAAGTTGTCGAAGTTGTTGAAGGTGTTTCAGATGGATGGTGTTTTCCACAATAAATAGCCAGGAGCAACTTTTTTTGAACAAACCCTGATGAGCTGCCTAAAAAAGTAGAGGGAAACCAATGAAATAAACCTCATTTTTACAAAATTAAAGGAACACTAATCTCTGTGCAAATTTCTTCATTGATCGTGACTACCCATTTACTCATTAATATCGCTGTATGAGCAGGAATAGATAGAAATAGATATCCGTGAGGAATAGTCTGTTAACCGGCAATAATTGCTTGTTTGCGAGAAATGGGGAGTCCATTATCGAGGTGGTGGGGAAATGTCAGGAGTATGCCAGCACATGTGAGTTTCCCCAACCCCAAGACATTAGACTCACATTAAATCACCCATTTCACATTTCACATTTAAATTCTAAATGTGGGTGATTAAAAACTTAATGGAGCGCAACAAAGAAATTACAGCTGAGATAACCGAAGGAGTTGAAGATGAAATTACGTAGAGACTACCTAATTAAGATTGTTATCAACAAATGATGTCAAGGTCTCTAATTGAATCATCAGATGGTATAGGTTAAAAAGATTATTCAAAAGATAAGGAAGTGTTCATTTTTCGATCCAAAATGAAGTACACCACTCTTTGGGAACATTGAAGCTTGTGTGATTATTGTGAACCCAATGCAGTTAAGTTCTTATTGTAAAAGCAAGTGGTCAGAGGTTGAACGAGTGACACTATAGATTTTAGGTAAAAAGTAAGCAGTGACTATGCTCTAAACAAAAAGAAAGATTGATGATAAAGATACTAAAGGGTAAAGGGCCTAGAACTGAGCCCTGTGGAACCCCCAAAGGACTGGGAGACCAGTAACAGAAGGATTCCCATAAGGAAACCCAGAATCTGCGTTTCTTCAGGTAGCTAGCAAACCATTGAAAAAGGTAGGGTGGCAAGTTTAATTTATGCAATTTAGAAAGGAGAGTAAAATGGTTAAGAGTATCAATATCTAAAACAACAACGTAACAAGATTGTCAAGTGCATTGCTGCGGTAATCAAACGCAGTTAGATTAGTTAAGCAATATGTGCCTTTTACAAAGACATGCTGTAACAGATGAAAAAAAATGAGTCAATAGATAAGGAAAGATATTGGCAACAACATTTTCAATACTCTAGAAATGATGAAAAACAAGCAAATGGATTGTAATGATCCGACATGTAAGATAAAACAGATACCCTCTGATGAGGCAGAATTCACAAGGCCTGGTATGACACGCAACGAATTTAAATTTGCAATGCTAATGTAATTTTGCACCTTGTTCACTTGTAACAATATAAAATAAAATGAGGATGATACTACATTAATACCAACAAAGCTAAAAACCTGTATACTAATTACAAAACGTATATTAAAAGGCTCAAAACACACGAGGACCAGCCCAACAACACTCAGCTTGTGGTGGACATGTTGGATGAGATGTGACGTCATAGCTCGTCACAGGACATTTACTAGGAGATTGTCAAACAAATTTTTCCAGCGTTGGTGAATAGGGAAATTTTTACAACGTTCATGGCCCTTTGGTGGTTAGCCGAGATAGTACATGATTCTAATTGTGCTCGGATATTTCATACAGGTTCCTTATACAGTCTTAGAGAAGATCCGAGCACATTTAGAAGCATGTAATATCTTGGCTAACCATAAAAGGGCCATAAACGTTGTAAAAAATGGCCCTATGCACCAATGCTAGGAAAATCTATTTGACAATCTCCTAGTAAATGTAACGTGCTAAGACGTCATATCTCACCCAATATGGCAGTCACTAACTGATTGTTGTTGGGCTGGTCCCCGTGTGTTTCTAGCCTTTCAATACATGTTTTGTAAGTATACAGGTTCTGAGCTTTGTTGGTATTAATGAAGTATCATCCTCATTGTATTTTAAGTTCTTACTGGCAAACATGTACAAAATTACCTTAGCACTGAAAATTTAGATCAGTGGGTGTTACCAGGATTTGTGACTTTTGCCTCGTTAGAGGGTATCTGTGTTACCTTACTCCATCCACTAACAAATTAAATTTATCTGATCCGACATGATTACGCATCTTCCATCAAAAGACACGTCACACTTCGGACTCGATTCTTCAGAATATAAATGAGCTCACCTTTATGTCTGTTTTGTCAAGGGTATTTATTTGTTTTAGTCGAGTGGCTTGTAACCTTGTTTTGTTTAAGGGGGACGCTCTCTGTGATGTCAATTCCACCACTTGTCAATTATGTTCGCTTAAAAAATTCTAGCGAAAAACAGCTGCAGGTCCGCCATGTTTAGCTGTGGATTCAGTGTTAAAGTACGATCCTTAATCGGTGACGTTACGTTGTGGACTGGGAAATTAATTACGTTTTTAAAATAACTTCGGTGAGTTATGGTGACAGGGCTGAGCTGCTCAGTGAAGATACTAAAGTGCTCATTTAATAGACGAGACACTGGATAACGCTCTATAAAAATACATATTTACTGCACAAAAAGTATCTATCATGCAGTTAAAAATTCTAAATATTGATGTTGGATTTTGTGAGTCGGTGAGGCAGTTCTAAAAGTTGCTCCCTGATTGGGTAAAACCACGCGAACGCATAAAATGGTCAGTTTCATTTAATTTTCAGCTCATTATTCGGTGCCTTGTTCACAAATGGAGTAAAAAAAAAACAAAGCATGGAGAGACCAGCCCTTACCACCACATGGCTACTACCAACTAGGATGGTAAGGGCTTATCCCTCCGTGGTTTATTGTCTTTTATTCCAATTGTAAAGAAAGTGCCAAATAATGTGAAAATTAAATGAAACTGATCAATTCATGAATTCGTGAGGTTTTGCGCAGTCAGGAAGCAACTTTTGTAACCAAGTAAAAATTGTAAAATGTAAGGTAAACTAGCTGCATCGTTCGCGTCATTCAATCTATTGGCGTCGATCCATGCTTCATATTATCTAGTTGATTTCCAGGGCATCTCAAAATCTTAATTTTTCTTTTCGATGCATAATGCTGAAATTCGAAATCACAAATTCATAAAGTGGGTTTAAAATTTAAACTTCTACTACCATGTAGAAATTGTCGATCATAAATTTTCAAAACTTATTGCTTCAATACAGTTTGTTTGTCACGAGTTTTAACGTGAATATTAAATAAAAATTCAAAGTTCAAAGGATTTTACTGAGCGTTAACCACTCCTGGTCAAAGCCCAAAGTTCATAATACGTGTCAACAATGATTATCCCGAAAACAGCAATAGCGTTGTTAGTCGTTAAATTATTTTGATTTTTTAACACTTTTGGGTCTATAGAGCTGTGGCATTTGCCGCCATATTGGCATCAGATTGGCGCCAGTATGGGTTTTGGAGGGCATAACTGCAAGGTGCACTACATAAAAATAGAGGGAAAAACAACGGAAGAGCGGATTTCTTAGGCTTAAAATAACGTTGTTTTCTCCAACAACAAAAATAGCGTGTTTTAGGTCTAAGAAATCACTCTTCACAGCATCTATGACGCCCTTCTGTTTCTCTCTGAAGTGCCCCTTGCAGCTAACCCATTAAGGCTCCAGCATAGAGTTATATACAATAATACTACGTCGTGTCACTGCTCTATATTATGACGTGTTTCTGTTATTTTCTTGCTGATGCAAAACATGTCGTCGGTTTAGTATTTGTTTGCATTTTTTTGTCTATTTTGGGATCAAGTTTATTTTGGATGGTCAGAGTTTGTTCAGGCAAATTTTCTTTCTAATTAGTTTGCTTGATCGATTTTTGAGTGCCTGAAAAGTTTTCAGAACAGTTTTATGCGTACTTGAGGGGCAAAAAAAATCAAGTTACAGCGATGAAAATAGGCCTAACGAAAGACTAATTTAATTATCTTTCTTTCGGTGCTACTCTCATCTTTGTAGCCGCCTTAACTCAAGAGTAGTAGAGGTACACAAGCACACAAGCGCGCGCATACGTCGCACAATTTTTAATGACGTAAACGGCTCATAGATAACTGTATAGCGCAGTGACACGACGTAATATTATTGTATATAACTCTATGCTGGAGCCTTAATGGGTTAGCTGCAAGGGGCACTGTACAGAGAAACAGAAGGGCGTGATACTGAAGCCGATGCTGTGAAAAGTGATTTCTTAGACCTAAAACGCACCATTTTTGTTGTTAGAGAAAACAACGTTATTTTAAGCCTAAGAAATCCGCTCTTCCGTCGTTTTTCCCTCCATTTTTATGTAGTGCACCTTGTAGTTATGCCCTCCAAAACCCATACTTGTGCCAATATGGCGGCAAATGTCACTGCTCTATAGATAACTCTTTACGGAATGTGTTACGTCAGTGATTATTTATCACGTGTGCGGCATTTATAAATTCTCAGGCTATAATAATAGTTTCCGAATGAGTTATCACTTAATAGCATAGCTTTCGTGACATTAAGTGTTGTCACAATAGACGGCTACACGACTAACAAAAAAAAATACTGATATCTATGCCGTTGCTGACACTACACGATAAAAATGCAACTAGGGCATTAGTGTCATGTTACTCTTCCGCATAGAAGTTTTTATTACTTTCACGTTTTATTGCAGTTAATAAATTTAACGGTCAGGAGGCAGAAATGCGATAGTTTTTATGCGTCGTCATTTAGAGCTATGATGATCTTCTTTCGCCAAGATTCAATAATGACTTTTTTATTCCTTAAAGCATAACTACATAAAATAAGAAAAAGAGAAATATTTATTCCCCTTATGTGGTAGACAAGGGGAAGGGCCATAGTTACTTAAAACCCGCTCATACTGAAACTTAAGAAACAAAATAAAGTGCAGAGTAACAACTATACCCACAAAATGCATGTAAAAATATTAAAAATGAAATTGTAAAGAGTAATCAGGTTGTGCCTTCTAAAATAAATACATTATACAAGATATAAAAACTAAAACATGTAAAAAAAAAAAAGTACTCTATCAACAATGGTGGAAGAAACTAGTCGATGCCTGTATCCATTAATTAGAATCTGTTTAAATGAAAGAATATAAGGTGAATTTACAACAATCCTTGGTAAACTATACCACACAAGAACTTACGGCAGTCAAGGTTTGCACGGTTCATGGTAATTTTTTGAGGATGTGGTCTCTGGTCCTATAGTTTGTCCATTTAAAATGAAAGTTTAGATTCCTCCATGTCTACGTTTTCACGGATGATGGAGTAAATCATTGCTAAGACATATCGTAAGCACCTCAAATCAAGAGAATCCAAGGTTGTCTTTAACATCCTTTCGTCGTAACGCAGGGATCTGAGATCTGGGAGGGTTTTTGTAAAACGCCGTAGAAAATGTCCTTCAATGAATACAGAGACCAAAACGGACTTACGTATACTAAGATTGGCTGGCGTATACCACGTAGGTGTAAATCAAGGCTGAGATGTCTCATGACGTAAATCGGCGTTTGGTCATCTACTTATCAGATTTGTCAACATAATTGCAATGATGTTAAAAGTTAATGTTAGAAGTGAGGTAGGCAACCGGGTCTTTAATCAATAGTTCTTGCATCAGCACGGAAACCAAAAGTTCATAATTCATCTTTGGGTTGTTACTAGCATTGTGGAGGAACTTACACTTGTGTGCTGAATTTGGAAGCTGCTATTCTTCTGATAAGTCACCAACTGCCTCTAGTACTGCCTTCAAAGCTGGGTTTACCCCTTTGAACAACCCAATTACGCATTTTCACACAGTCGGCTTGCCTGTTTAAACCCAAGTTATAATAATAATAATAAACAAATTCTGCTCACCAAGTGGGCACGGACATCGGAAGGGTAGCGAGGGTAACCACTTAGACCGTGCCGGAAGTTAAAAGGTATAAGCAACCACAGCATCACTGATACACTCTTTGCTAAAAGGCAGACAAGTCCACAACGTTCAACCTCTTACGCAAGACATCCACCGAAGGTGCGGACACGATATCCTCAGGCAGGTAGTTCGACGGTGCTACGACCCTGTTGGTGAAAAAATATTTGAGGCAGCCGGAATTACACCGTGTGCCCCCTCAGCCACAAGGAGTGTCCGCAAGTAAAATTCACTTCGTTCAGATCAAAAAATGGTAGATCAATGGGAATCAAGCCATGAATGATATTGTAGGTGAGGATCAGATCCGCTTTTAGGTGTCTCAGCTCCAAAGGCTCCATTCCGAGCACCCACAACCAGGTTCCGAGTGAAAGTTCATTAATATTGCATGTAAAAAGTAATGGACCTAAGATAGAACCCTTGTGATACACCATATAACACCAGCATTTCTTTTGATTATTCATCTGAACCCACAATAACTTGATGTGTATGTTGGTGAGGAAATCCTTAAAAATTGGACCATCAAAACCTGTTGTTTACTCGTAGCAACTTAACCTGTTCACACAAATTTTGTAAATTTCCTTTTTAACAATTTAAACTGTGTCGATGTTATTTATGAACTAAATGAACCGACAACGGAAAAAAATCCAAAAATACAAAAGTAAACCAAATAAAAATCTTAGATGTCTGTTGGTTAACTGGCTACATCCAGAGCCTAATTTAGGATATACCTGTCCGAATCTTTTTTTAAGCCGATTGTTTTAAGATCAGTAGTCAACATCATTGAAAATGACACGTTTACGGAAATTTGAGCAGTTTCAGATAAACGTTACGCAACGTTCAACCTGCTTAAAACGTACGTGCCATGTTCTTAGCTAATTTCGTTTAATTAAAAATAAAATGCTAAGGCATAAAGGGCACCAAAAATAGAAAAACTCGTGTATAGCATTCAGAAACCACAAAGGCAGCTATTTTTCCAATCAGAAAAATAAAATAAAACTTATTTATCACCAGACAATGATGGAAGCTAATCTAAACACATATATATAAATGTTGACCTGCTATTTCAAGAGGTTGTATGGAAGACATGGAGCATTTCTCAAAATTTCAAAGCACGCAAGCTTGTTATATTTTGATAAAGCCCAAATTTTCCACATTTTCCAAGTTTTTTCACATTGTTAGCAAAACGTAAGCAAACACCGTGTAGCTCCAATAACGTAGCTTATCAAATTAAGCTTTAATTAAGCTTTAAATTAAGCTTTAATTTACTATTAGTTTCCCGTTTCTACTAAATGAATGCGTTAAAAGATAACAGATTAACAGTATCATAGACAACAACACGGATGAAGAACAAAGTGCAACAGCCATTTTAAACATTGCTACAACATTGTTGTCATTTCACGCTATTTCCAAAATTTGCTATTCTCGCTCAAAGAACAGATTCTAGCAATGATCAAACGACGGTAGAATAAATAGCTGCTCGCAGCGAGAATTAAAAAACCAACATGGCGTCCATTTCGGAGTTATCGAATCGAAGACAAACCATCGAATGTCGGCATTCAGAAATCGTTCCGCCGTCTTGTACTGCAGTAAAAATTGTTTTCTTGTTGTCATAAATCGACGCTGTCATGTTGCACGTATCATACGTTGCGTCGCGAGGCACGAGGAGAAAGTCTGCGTCCGCGTTGTTGCCATGGTTACTACGTTCAAAAGCCGCGTTCTCCGGTAAAGGCGAGAAGCAGCCAGCAGATTTAGCATTAACCAAGTAAAAACTAATAAGCGCGAAAATTGTCGTTGCATAAACCCGGCCTAACAATAAACTGCTGGCAGTGAGTATTGATTTCATCCGTGCTTCACTATTTCAGGCCTATTCGTGTGGTACCATAGGAGTTGAACTTACATTTAATAAACAAAAACCCGTCTAGCATCCAGGGGCTGCAGTGAAGACCACTCCAAAAAAAAATGCATAGGTCTTCACTGACGTACCTAGATACTACTAACAATGGATGTTTGTTGATTTTCCTTCATGTTGCATTTTCATTTCTTTTCTAATTTAGATTATTTTTTAACATTTTAAAATCAAATTGTTCGTCTTTGATGTAGAACACAGAATACATTACAACAAATTGCAACAAGACGATAAATAGCACCAGGAGTGAAAATCCTAAACAACGTTCACAAGAAATAAACACTTCAAAATGAAGAATTGCTTCACCTAAACATAATTAGTTAAAAATCACACAGTAGAATAAAAATAATAAAAATTGACACTTGGGTTATTTTAAAGGTAATGTTTGACTATGGCTCGTCTTCGCTTACTATTGCATCAGGTCAGTTTCTTGTCAACGTTGTTAAGGCTCTTCTGACTGAGAAGTTCAATGTTAATCATACATTACCCAGCCAACTGCTTTAACTTGATCATTGACTTCGCACCAAACGATAATTTTACAGTGGCTTCCATCAAGATG
The DNA here is from genome assembly GCA_023313725.1 of Lithobius niger. Lineage (NCBI taxonomy): Eukaryota > Metazoa > Arthropoda > Chilopoda > Lithobiomorpha > Lithobiidae > Lithobius > Lithobius niger. The sequence goes on along the minus strand of JAHWFP010109342.1, from coordinate 20,070 downwards.
GGAAACATACTTAGTTGAGTTCAATAAGAACATATCGTCACAATGGAAGATAGAAGAACGGATAAATGCTGATGACAGATGACGCTTTAGTGGTTTTTCTCCTACAAATACAAAGGCACAGCAAAATATAATAGAATTAGAAAAATTTGTGCATTTCACTGTTATAAAGTAAAGCATGCACATCCTTCAATGGCGTTTCCAATAGAAAAGCTAAAAGAAGTTAATGCTAAGTTTCCCACTGTGGGAGCGAGACTACATAACTGCCAAATATTGATCAGTTCACCAATTTTTGTGCAGCAACAAATCTCGGCTCCAGAGCTAACTAGTATGAGTGATATTAGTGGTCACTACATAGGATGCAATGCACACATTGCTGCTCCGCTTTTTTTCTTGTTTGGCAGGACACTTCTATCAGGTTTATGGGGCAATCATGCAGAACTCTTGAAATCATCTCATGAACTAAGTTATACGTTTTGATAATTTATTGACTGTAAGTCAACACATGGTTTACGGTATCCTACATGCAGAGCTCACACCTGCATCTTAAAATAAGTAACTGGTAGTTTTTTTAGGCAATCACGTCATCTTATTTCACTTTAGTAAAAACGAGCCAGGTGAGTAAAAATACACATTGCCACTCATTTTGCTATCAATATAATTCAGAGGTAATAAACAGCGATTTCTTCATCACAGCATGTTAAACGTGAATAAAAGGTATAAACGTATCCCACATTTTGACGGTTTAAACATGTAAACTTTAATAAGCGTTCACCAGTTCGGTGCAATTAAATCTGCAAAAAAATTTAAATAATGAAGAAACCTATAATTAACCACACACTATGGGTAGGTTGCCCACATAATATGGCTGAAAAGATCGGTACAGAAGCGTAAATTACTTACAAGAGAAGGTTGGTGGTTGGTGATTACTGGGCCCAGGCAAGAAGGCCCCATAACAAAAGTTGAAAAAATCAACTAACTAACCCAATCTGAAGGACTCGTCAAAAGTGGACTGCAGCCCTCATGCAGGCTTCAATCAGCCTGGTGACCTGTCACCTGCAAGGTAACCTGCAACAACCCAGCCATTGGGCAACAACTCCCACCACCCACAACTGCCTGAGGAAGGGAACCCACTGCTGGGAAACCCGAGGACAGTGCTCCACTGCCTCCTACCCTTTACAGCCAGAGGAAGTGGCCAGGCAAAACCTCGCCAAATGAGCTCACAACTGAACATGCCCAGAAGACAGCCAGAAAATCAGGGTTTCTCCCACCAGTCCAGTCCATACGAGACCCACTCATGAGCTGCACCCCATGAAGAGCCCGATACCGAACCACAGAGTCCTTAGTCGGCCACAGTTCACCTGCCATTCCTCACAAGCTAGTTGACAAACCTACCAAGAGAGGTCCATGGACTGGGCATACAACCGAGCCTTGGGGGCACCCGGCTCCCGAACAAGCAAATTTCACAATGCGATCTGCAGCCTCATTACCGATATGTGCAGGAACCAAGATAACCTCACAATCCACCACTTGCGGTGAGCTGTTGATAGGGCCAAACCCACCTCCCAAGATGCGGGACACTTGGATATGCACCAGAAAAACATGCATGAACATCCTGTAGTACATTCAGACTGTTCATGACAATAGCCATATCGATGCCCATTCAGAAAATCCAGGGCCAAGCTCAAGGCAGCCAGGGCCGAACCCACCTCCCAAGCCGCAGGACACTTGGATACGGACCAGTAAAACATCCATGAACAGCCTGCAGTGCATTCAGACTGTCCATGAAAATAGCCATATATCGATGCCCATCTCGTCCAGAAAATCCAGGGCCAAGCTCAGGGCAGCTAGCTCCATAGCAAAAGCTGAGGAAGTCACTAGCAAAAAACCTCTCCTACTTAATCCAAATGCAGGAACCACCAGCCCCCCACCCTCCCCATTAGAAGTCAGTCAGTACAAGCAAAGGACACATCAGAATAAACCTGCAAGAAAACTGACCAGACAGTAGTGATAGAAAAAAGAGAAGCCCCCACCAGTGCATTACCCGACAAGCGGCTGATCTCCTCCCCAGGAAACACCACCCACTGCCGAAAGTACTCCCGTTGCCATACTGACCAGTTCCACCCTGCGTCTGCCAAAAGAAAGTCATACAAATTCGTCTCGGCCAAGGCTAAGCATCCAGCTCTTAAGATTTCCCTCCAGGTGGGGGCAAGACAAAGAGGCACCTAGCCACGCCTTCCCCACAACCCTATCCCCTGATTGGAGGCATGAGACACTACCTGGCCAGCTTGCTTACCCTGATATCAATGGGAAGGACCCCGCCATGATCCAGAGAGCTCCCAGGACGTGTTATGCATGGCCTCTAGAGCCTACCTGTGCCCCATAACTAGCCCTTTGGGCATGTGCACCTACGAAAATTCCACTGACCACCCCAGTGTGTTGGAACCACTCTCTGCTTGACTATCATACTGCAAAGAAGCTCCATCTGGAGGCGCTCCAGATTGGCGGACTAGGGCAGAGAAGGTTGGAACCAAACACCCAAGTACCGACCCCTGCCCCCTGGTAACAAAGGTATCAGGGTACCATTCACCGGTAACGGGCTTGCCTAGCGGAGCGTGTCCCCTAGTATCCACTACAGCCTTTTGTAGTGAATTGGAATGAAAATTGCATTGCTAAGCTTGCAGCCCGCCCCAACTACAGAAGTCACAAAGCAGTTATAGAAATACAGTCCAGTCGGTGAGAAAGCGGCTCACGTCGTGGGCTATTGTCTTATGACGTCATATCCCACTCCAGCCGTTTATTCGAACGGGTCATGCCTATCACCTTCAGCGTCTGGCCGGAAGTGACTGAATATCTGTCAATTTATCACGATTTCGATTAGAAGACGTGCCAGCAAATTGTAGGCGTTGTTATTGACCAGTTTATGGTTAAATCGTTTGCATATGAAGGGTCGTAGGTCCTTGACTAGGAATTTTTGCCAATTATGCTTCCATATGGAAAAGAAATTGTACTGGAACTGGTCTAGTTGATGTCAGCGTTTGAAAACATGGCACCGAAAACGGGAGTCCTATCTGTCCCCTATTCCCAAGCCCTTCTTCCCTGATTCCACACCGTTTGAGGGACCCCGAGGCCCCTGCAGTAAACTCAAGAGGGGGGGGAGATGCCCAGCCCTCCCAATCCGACTCTGCTTCCATTCACACGGATTATTCGCTTGTTCTGTAAGTAATTAACGATTTTGTGCCGTTCCTTTTAGCCTAATTACCTAGCTACCGATGATATGTGGTTAATTGTAGGTTTGCTACGTTTTATATGTTTTGTAGATTTTGTAGATTATATCATTTTTAACTTACTACCTTCAACATCTCTTATTCAATATTTTGTCAAAGAGTGATTGCTCGGCATCATTTTGGATTTGGGCAGACCTAAAAAATAGGTCGTCAAAGAACATCCAATTTACAGCAGCCAATTGTAAGATTTTACGCTTGAATCTAGGATTATACTTCCTTGATATAAGAGCATGTATGACTGATCATACTGACTCCAGAAAGCCTCCTTGGGCATTTCATTAACGAAGGGACACTTTTTTTAGGTTCTAAACGCTGCATTTCCATGCTAGACTTCCCCTACAGTCCTTATAAATGAAGATTGCTTACGTTTATGTAGCTTGTAAGTTTTACTAGCCCTCCACAACATCTTATCCAAGATCCTATGAAAGTACCATTACTCAACACTGCGTTGAATTTGGGCCATCCTGGAAGGTGAGATGGCATGGAACACACCTAATAGTAACAGCCAATGGGGCGACTTTATACAAGAATTCAACAGAATACTCTTATGGATGCAATGGTTGAAAACTCCCTATTACAACACTTAAAGTGACCTCAGATTTCCACATGGCGTTTGTTATAATAGTTTTATTTTGGCTCCACAGATATATTAAAGAATACACTTCATAAGTGAAACATGACATGGAAGAAATATTATTATATTGTTAAGTTAAAAGTCAGTGGCTAATACTGGAACTCCCATCAAGTTAATACTTAAGCTCATCAGTTGTAGAAAGCCACTCAAAAATCCTGCTAAATCAATAAAATAGACTACTATATACAGAAATATACCTGCTTTTACAATGAAAAGTACATTTTGCCAGGAAAATTGCAACAGATATTTGGTCAGCGAATCGTATAGTCTATTTTCTTCAACCATTTCTATAAATAAACAGGAAAAAATTCTAGTAACGTTCCTTTGTGGCCAGTAAATGGCAAATAACTAATAAATATTGTACATACAACCAGTAATGCAAACGAATGTGCGTCAAAATAGTGCGGAAATAATGGCTTGTGACAAAAACACCAATATCATAACAGCGCGACGACAATATAGTGCACGACACAACAGCGTGTGGCGAAATAGTGGGACGGCATAACAGGGCGGTGACAAAATAGCTTGGAATAAAACAGCGTGGCCTCCACAGCATGCATTTATTGTTGTTGTTGTTGTTGTAGTAGTAGTAGTAGTAGTAGTAGTAGTAGTAGGTTGTTGTTGTTGTTGTTGTTGGGTTTCTTTGTCCTCACTTAGTACACTAGTACAGCTGTTACGCAACAAAATCATGCACATTCTAGTTGAAAGCATGAAATTTGGTACACAAGTCATTCTTAGCTGTATAAATCGAACTAGCTGCGGAACCCCCTTGCAATAAGCCCCAAGACTCCAACCGCCCCCTCTCCCCTGTGTCCAGGGTTGACTAACAAATTTTGTTAGATCGATCTGAAAGCATGAAATTTGGTACACAAGTCGTTCTTAGCAGTACAAACCGAATAGCTGTGGAATTCACTCAAAATACTTCTAAGAACCCCAGTGCCCCCCTGTGCTCCCTCATGAGGGATGAGCAATAAATTCTTAAGAGATCGAGGGCTAAAACATGAAATTTGGTGCACAATTCATTCTTAGCAGTACAAATCGAACTAACCATTGAACCCCCCCCCCCATGAAATACCTCCCTAAGCCCAGCCGGCCCCCTCTGTGCCCCCTCCCTGGAGCTTGACCAACAAATTCTTGCAGATCATGCAGAAATATCCCCATACCCCACTTGTCGCCCTTTCTTAAGACTTGACCAACACATTTCTGAAGATCGATTTACAGCAATGAAATTTAGTACTCAAGTCATTCTTAGTGCACATATCGAACCAGCCAAAGAATCTCAAGAAATGCCACCAGCACTTCGCAGTACCCCCTCACTGAGGATTGACCAACGAATTCTTGCTGATCCAGAAATAAGGGTGAAATTATTGGCAGGGATAATGTCATGGCAGGCGAGCCCAAACATCTTAGAACTGAATCATTAAATTAACATCAATGGCAATTCCTGTTTCAGTAGTAATTTCGTTCCATCACTGAGCCATCCTTTACCCCAACCCATCTCATAAGTTAATTCCTCCCGACATTACCGACCTGTCCCTGCAACTCAAATTACGGCCATAACTACGGCCCAACTACAGCCCAAATTCGGTACGATACCACAGATGGAGATCGAACCAATAAATATCTTTTCAATTTTTATGGCTTAAAAAGTAGGTATTAACAAGAACCAGGGCTTTTTCAACGCTATTTAATGTGCCTATAATATTTTCGTTCTTGTTGTTATTCTTGTTGGGATACGTCAAATTGGGAAATCCAGGAGTCACCCTCCAGGAGTTGGTCATAGCGGTGAGTCCGTCGAACAGCCTTCCATCCGAGGTGGTAGACTCAGCCAGTCTAAAAATGTGTAATCGAAGCCTGAAGGTCGATTTAACTTCTTTCCTAAAGTGATATTGTTGTCGTATCATTTTGTATTTCATTCCTGTGTGACTGGTGGCAGTGGGTAGCTATCATCCCTTTCAGTGTTCTGGTTGCCTTGCTCGTGGTAATAAAAGCTTATATATCTTATATTATCTTGTTGGGAAATTTTGCTATCAACTGGAGATGGAACCAAAGAACCTATTTTTTTTTATTTTTGTAGCTTAAAATGTGGGCATAAACAAAGATCAGGGCCTTTGAACGCTGTTTTACATAACTATACAATATTGTTGTTGTTGTTATTCGTGTTGGGTAAATTACACCAACATATCGAACCAATGAACCGATTTTTAACTTGTATAGCTTAAAACATCGGTGTGAACAAGGTCCAGGGGCTTTTGAACACTATTTTAATGTGACGACAACTTTCTTGTTGTTGTTTTGGCTATTCTTGGGAAAATTTTGCTCTGAACTAAAGATAAACCTATAAAACTATTTTCACTCTTTACAGCAAAAAATGTAGGTATTAACAAGAACCAGCGCGTTTTGGACGATATTTTAAAGTGACTACAAGATTTCTGTTGTTGGTCTTATTGGGACTTTTTCTCACACTAGAAATCGAACTAGTGAACCGATTTTTAATTTTTATAGCTTATAAAGTAAGTATTAAACGTAAGAATAACAACAACATGACTATTGTAATATTCCTTAAAATATGTGTTGACAATATTCTTAGCGTTGTTATTCTTGTTGGGAAAGACAAAAATAACATATATTAGTAGTCAAAGACGCTTATAAGCGTATAAAATACGGATGCAAGCCTTAAAAAAACTTAAAGCTCTAAAGGACCAGATATAATAAAAAAGACATGTAAGTAAGCCATCAGCGTCGCACGAATACGTGATAAAAGATGCTCCAGTTTGTTTTTTTGGGACGCTGAAGATTCTTTTACACGAATGAGTGCGACGCTGATGACTTACGTGTCTTTAGAGCTTTTAGTTTTTTTTTTTTAAGGCTTACATGCGTATTTTCCACGCCTAAGCGTTTTTTATTACCAAGCATAAAAGCTGTGTTGATTAAACTTACCTTTAGAATCAGTACTTCCATTTGTCAAATCGTTGATTTCTTTGACGGATGCTGATGTTACAATAAGAAAAATTACAAAGAACCTACTCATGGTCACAAGGTTCGTGGAAAGTTGTAGTTCGGTTTATTTCTGTCGAATTTTTCCTCGCTTGCATTTGTAACATCTTTCTTAAAGTTAGAGAAAACCTAAGTAAAGGTAACAATCATAGGAATAATTATGAATGGATTAAACAGTAGTTATTGGTAGTCAGCAGGGAGCAGGGCCGTAACTCCCTCTCTCCCATCCCCCCCCCCCCTGTAATCATCTAAGAAGACTATGGTGCCTTCATACGTCGCCATTCAGTAGTGCTTCCAAGAAGAGCCACTCGTAGCAGCGCATAGAACGGAGTAGGGACGTCACAAAAGTGCTAGGTGCCACAGAAGATCAAAGTGCCGCTACCGAAGAAACTATCAGGAAATTTAATGTTGTCGAGAACCCCCCCCCCCCCGGGAGGGGGGGGGGGTGGTTGTAAACAAAAAAGAAAGACCAGTCCTCACAAAGCCAGCCTTTAATGCAGACTGTTTCCTTCGTTTACTGTGTGTTTGTGTTTCTGTATTTTGTACTGTGTAGGATATTAGGCTGTTTTGTAATCTCTGTACCATTGGACCTTGCAACTAATGCCTTTCGTAGTGGAGGTGTTGCTCATGTACGAACGAGTACGCCAATGTACAGCCATGTAGGCAAAAGAGACGGACGTTCTTCAATTGGCACATTTTTCGGCTGGTGAAAAAAAACACATGTGCTATCGAACATTTTCGTTGTTTATCATCTCCGGGAAAAGCAATAGTGAGTGTTAACGATATATCTGTGTGAACATTTTCGACATTTTAAATGGTGTCTTGTGGGATTCGTGAATAGGATTGCATCGGGCACAAACACATGTCTCGCTTATGTTAATAAGCGGTACCTTCCTAAACGACCAAACAGAGCGAATCAAACGCACCACTGTTGGTGACAGTTTGGCACATTCCCTGCTAATATCCGTGTTGATGCGGCTTGATTGACGTCAACATCGTCAGCGACGAATGTTTCATCAAAACTGTTAGCTCGCGCATGCTCAAACCTCCACCCCAGCAAACCACCTCCCTGAGATGGTTCGCAATTTGGCATTGCTCTCGCCTGGTCACATCTATTAGCAAATCCATTAGCTAGGTCTGGTCGCGGTGAAGGTATGACGTATCAATACGTCAGCATGATTGTAGTTTAGGTAGGTACTGAATGGCTGACTCAACATCACTGCGCACGCGCGACGTCGAGTTTGGAGCCAAACTGTCTCTTACAGTGGTGCGCTCTGTTCGCTCCGTTCGGCGCTTTAGGAAGGTACTGATAGTGAGTAGTTCTTTGAACAAGTCAAAACCTCTCAAAAACTAAGTGCTAAAATTACGGCCCACGAACGTGCTACTAGCATAGCGGCATCTGCTCATTTTATATCGTGAGTTACCAAGGTATTGGTGCACTTCTTCGATCAAATTTCAGGCGCATCCACCGTCGCCAAGTTTATTTCTGCAGCGAGAGGACTGTTTGACCTTGGTGTCAAGTACCTTGTAGATGCGTGACAGACGGCTGACCATAGATTAGAAAGTTAACTAGATATACCATATCACTTCTTCCCGTGCTACGCGGACCTCTACCTCTAGCGGCGGCTACTAATAACTCTGCTAATTCTTTTGCCTTCGAAGCAGCAGAAGGCAAAGCATTAGAAGAGGTGTTAGTAGCCGCAACTACCGCTAGAGGTCCGCGTAGCACGGGAAGAAGTGATATGGTATATCTAGTTAACTTTCTAATTTATGGGCTGACTGATATGCAATTGAAAACGGAATGAATCAAGAAAGCCCCATTTCCGAACGGAAAAGTTTTAGGAAAGCGTAATATATTTTGGGATCAAAATAACATCAGGAGCCTTTCAAGAGTGCCATGGGAACGAGGAGGATT
>JAHWFP010109342.1:0-11230 GCA_023313725.1 Lithobius niger | reverse complement strand
AATGTGGCTTATATTTTCTCGTAATTAAGCCTATATCTTATTTTTTTTATTTGTGTTAGCAAGTCCTTACTAAGCAAAGGTACTTAAAAAGGGAAAACTAGAACACACTAGAATAAATAATTTTTTTCTAAGTCAAGCAAAACTCCTGACACTCTTTAGGGTCGGATATGCTAAACCAGCAGTTCTCTGCATATGATGGTTGTGCTCTTCTAAACACGAACTAAAGCTAAATCCAATCCATTGGTCTTCTTAAGTTATAGTCCAACCCTTAATTTACAGTTGAACCCTTATATTACAGTCGAACCCAATGTTACAGTTACAGTCTTAACCTTTAATTTACAGTGGAATCCTAAGTTACAGTCCAAGTCTTAAATTACAGACGAACGCAAAGAGATAATAACGCTTAAATTACAGTCTAATCTAGGATAGATTATGCAGGTCGTCCCACATTTCAACCGCCAATAGGAAATATCTTGGTGAAATTAATACCTGCTTCCGATAATTATTGCCAGAGGGTCTCGTCAACGATGAACCCAATCGCAAGGCATCTCGACCATTAAGCTACCGAAGCTTATGTTAGCAGGCGTCATCATGGAGAGTGAAATTAGTTGGCACACAAAACCAAAATAGAGAAGTTAGTACTTGGCTAATTGCTTTTAAAAAATGATAAGGCAGATTAGGAAGATAAATTGATTTTTTAGTTGAAGCTGAACTAGCAAATCTTTTTTTTTAATATAGAGGGTATCGTCAACGATGAACCCAATGGCAAGGCACCTCGACCATTAAGCTGCCGAAGCTTATGCTAGTGGGCATCGTCATAGAGAGTGAAATTAGTTGGCAACGCAAAACCAAAATAGACAAGATAGCACTTGGTTAATCGCTTTTTAAAAATGATAAAGCAGATTAGGAACTTAAAAATTGATTTTAAGTTAAAGCCGAACTAGCAAATCTTTTTTTTTTAAATCTAATATTCAGTTTTAAAATTGGGTTACATAGGTAAAGCTGAGTATACTGCATGGTCTTCTGCTCCGAGACGTGCGCCACTCGGACTGAATCTTAATCCCTAGATTCAAATTTCTTGTAATAAACTGAATATGATCTGAATAAAGCACACAATAAGTTCGTCAAACGTTGCCCATGCACGAGTAATTCTCAATTTGGGAAGGAATTGCCGCTATTAGCATGGCTGAACGACGCTATCGATGGTGTCATTTTTCATTTCAAGTTTCACGGACACTCCAATGGGTTTGCTTGGTGGGTTTGATGTGACGCTGCCTGCGAACCACTGACGAAATGATACCTTCTAGTACTGCTGATGGAAGCAGGTACTACTTACCCCAAGTTTTCAGAAAAGCAGGACTACATTCTTCTAATATAAGACTCAAATTATGATACTGCTTACCTTATGACTTATAACATAACATAAATGTGTCGTGTTTATAATAGATTTGGTCCACAATTCTTCCGTGCTCATACTGTTAGTTTTCAGAAAAGCAGGACTACATTCTTCTAATCTAAGACTCGAACTATGATACTGCTTACCTTATGACTTATAACATAACGTAAGTCTGTCGTGTTTATAATAGATTTGGTCCACAATTCTTCCATGCTCATACTGTTCGTTTTGAGAAAGTCGTGTACAGTTACATTCTTGGGCAATGACATTGATTTGATCAAAAGGGGCCAAACGCTCGGTTTCCTGCCATGATACTCTGTGGGACAGAATGTTATGCATGGCGGAGTGATTACATAGTTCGTTTCGTAACTGACTTTAATGGCGGTTGGTTCATAGATGTAGTGCTTTACATGGTATACAACCTGGACTACGAAGCATATTGTACAAAGGAGGTATACCACGATACGCAGCTTGGATCTACAACAATGCCGTTGGTCTGGAACAGCCGATGATTTCTGTTGTTTTATTGTTGCAGTACGGCTTCGTAAGGTGTCTGGCCTCGAAATTAGAAACAATTTGCCACTCTTGTTGCGAACATGTTGTCGCCCTGCAGATTTTCCTGCAAAAGTGACGCTCATTTTTCTTTACATCAACAATGCTGAAAGAAATAAAACACTCTATTAGATTTGGGCGAATATCAGGTATAGGTAAATATATGCAAACATTGGTCGTTGCGCCCAGGGACTGCAGTAAAGACCATTCCCCGGATGCTAGGATGGGTGTTCGTTTATTCCGATTAGAATTTTGTTCTTAATCCAACTCACGATATGAGTAGAGACATTGATATTTCACTGGTAAGGAGCACACTATTACACTATGGGTGCCTTTGAAAATTGACCTATGTGTAACTCAGGTTGCGAAAAAAACACGCTGTTGCATGTACTATACTTTGTTCCACATTATGTTTTCAGAAAACTGACTGTATGACGCCACCTTTTCTTCCACTACGAGTGCAAGAAATCGGTTAACATCCCATTCGTAAACTCTAACAGTAACTGTGTAGTCTGCAAATGTGATATCCACATGTTTTTGCAGTCGTAAGTGCAAGGAAACGTGGCGTCATCCAGTCAGTTTTCTGAAACCATAATATGGAACAAACCATAATTGCGTAGATTGTGCGAGTAGTCTCGTCATAATAACCTGATCTGGCTTAATTTTAGACGATTACGTGTACATATAGCATCCAAATTGCGCTTCAGGCAGTAAACTAAGCAACCGAACAAACCATGCTTGACGAGGTTGGTTTCTGAGGATAACTGGAGGGACAGGGGGCTAATGCTGTAAACGAATCGACTATCAACTGATCAGAAATGAGATAGAAACAAAGGGGGTGGGGAGGGGCGTTGATTTATTTGCATTAATTTGCTATGTCAGGTAGACGAGTTACGTTGGTTTGGTATTATTAATAAGCCTCAGAAAAATTTTTTTCAATTAATTTCTTTACAGCAAGCATATAAATAAACTGCTTGCTGTTCAAAATAATACTGTCTTGTAGATTATTGCTGTCACGTGAATGAAAGTCGATACGATGACGAATCGTTCAAGTGACCAATTTGGGTTAAAAATTATACTAATTCGTGACGTGTAGAAGAAACGAGAGTTACTTTTGCTTGATCCAGCCAGGTTAATTTTCGAAGGTACCCAATAAATCAAAGGAAAGGCGATTGAGCCGGATGGAACTCTTAATAATTAACTGAACTATTTACTGGTTTCACGTTCGCAAATTTATTTATTGCAAGAACAGGTACAGTATGACGTAGTATGTTTGACGTTTTCATGCAGCATTTTCTCCTTGTTGATATTTCCTGACACCGTGTTTCATATCTTAATGAGTTTGCAAAGTTATGAAATTCTGCTCCACACGTTCATACCACGATCAATAGGTATGACGTAGGATTACAGTACCAATTCGGTGGCTACGAGTTAGTAACCAAAATAACAGACTAATGTATTCAGTTACCCATAAGGAAGACGCAGTTTATTGTACTGCACTGCAACAACTGCAGGGCCACGCCTAAGGGTTGAGAAACATTGGGGAGGAACCTGGGGGAGAAATTTTTGACATAGATCAATTCGTCAAACTTTTGTAAACACGGCTACCGTACTAATGTATCGAGTTGGAGAAATTTCTTTCCTCTGTAAGCTAGTGAGACTTAGCTTGGCTGACAAAATATTGTAAAATATTAGAGACGGAGCAAATACGACTTGTAAAGCTGTTTACATGCTCCAAGAACCGTACTGACTGGCAGGGGGGAGCCCGAGGGGTGAAATTTTGTTGTTGCAGAACTGCAAACCGAGTTGGCCGTTTATAGTCCTTTCGTTATTCCGGTACTACCATGATAAAGGCTACTAATTGCAGATACCTTAACGCATCTGTGCAAAACCAAACTTTTGAGGGATTCTTCCTGATGTCGTTTTATACGGTTAATCTGAAAACCCCACACGTTACCGTGGGTTAATTTTGATAACCCACACTTTTTTGATAATCTAACACTTTTATGGGGTCTCCACGACCCCTAATCCACCAAGTGGCAGCTCCACCACGTTAACCGACTTTTCATAACTGTACAACACAAATTAAACCAGCACAACCATTGCGAACCCAGCGTAAACAAGCACATTTGCGACTAGCGACGTTTTTCGTACCAACACGAAAAATAAAATGTCGGAAGTACGCCTAAACCGGCAACCTTTTGTCCCGATGGTACGGAAATTAGGCTCCTAACATTTTGAAATATATCTAAAAACCTACGAGTCAAACGCACAGTACATTTTATGCTCTAATCGTATTTAAACTATTAAAGTAGAAAAAAGTATGGTTTTACCTTAACCACGAAATTCGAAAACGGGAATAGAAAGATAAAGGACGTCTTTCCTTAGCTGTAACTTTCCTAGACAGAAAGTTTCTACACCGGAAATTTCCATTCAGGACTTTATATCAGTTGTCTGCAAAAAATTCTTTAATTCATTATAATTAGGAAATAAAACCTACAATAATTTTTTTTAACTGAAATAAGTCGGTATGTCAGCTTGACGTCACACCTTATCATTAAAACACATATCCGTGGAAATGACGATTAACCGTCGATAATTGCTCGTTTTGAGCAAACGAGCAATTTTCGTCGGTTAATCGCCTATGTCTCACGGATGTCTGTTACATATTTCTGCCCCTAAATCGTTTGTGCGTCATCTACAGGATACAATAAAAAAAAAACGCACTGGTTGCCAGTAATGTTTTTATTGTATCCTGTACATGGCCCACAAACGATTTAGGGGCAGAAATATTGATTTCTAATTTGCTTGCACTGTGTCTTGATGAGAACTTCGTTTTCGGGCTGTGGATTTTTTTTTTACATCTCTCTCCCATCTTTGCCTAGCACATATGAATGACACCTGGAAAAATCTTGAGTCTTAATAATCGGTATAATCAGTTTGTGCTGCCATTGATTAAACCACATGAATCACAGATTGACGACAACAGCTAGAGCGTAATGAACGATACGGCTAATCATAAGCGTTGGCTTACCTTCGGAACTTTTGTGTTGTTGTTTACATATGTCCTGCTTGGAGAGTCAAATAAATTCAGTCGTTCATATTTCCAACATAAGGTTAAGAGAAAGAACTGGCGTGTGGATTATTGGTATTCAATATTTTGTGGGAACTTACTAAGAATATAACTGGTTGCCGTGACCGCAACTGTTGCGCGTTACTCACGATACGCCGTTTCGTCAACATGAACTGGGGATATTAGGCTAAGTCATTATGTTTGACCTCGCCTTTACACGTAAATTAAGACGCACAGCACAAACCAAATTCCACCCACTCACCGTAATTACAACCCATTCTAATAATAAGCGTGATTTTTTTGTTGTTGTTTATTCAGAAAAGCACGTGACCGAGTTTTAAATATTACGACTACTCGGCCGAGCGAGAAATGTCATATTTCATTAGTTTATTTTATGGATTCGCTCGGCAGAAATCCACATGGTTTCTGCCCAGTGCTCCACCTATGATTTCTGCCCAGTGCTCTGCCTTGAATTTCGGCACCCCTACCTCCTAAACTATTTGAGGTCGGAATTTCAACTTTGAACTCATTTCTTGCATGCACCAAAGCTCCCTTGTCAGTAAATTTGAACCAAATCAGAGCAGTCACCAATTTTATTGTTTCGCAAACAGAAAAACACGCAGGGAGACAATCAGACACGCAAAATCAAATTAAAGCCCTGAACAGGCAGAACGAAAATTCGTCCGAAGCGAAGCGTTACTACGTGCCTACAAGATCAAAATTGATGCACTCATGCGGTGAGTGTCGCATTCATTATGCGATTTTGTGGTCGTTAGTAACCCAACCTGCGACACCAAGCAACTTCCCTCTTCCAGTGATCGACCGACTAAAGCCCTCTCCAGACAGAAGAAAATTGTGTGGGAAGCGATGCGTTACTACGTGCCTACGTCAAAATTGATGCACTCAAGTACTGAACGTAGCGTTTATTGACCGATTTTGACTTCTTTAGTAAACCATCCTGCGACGTCATGCAGCAGCAAGCAGCCGGTCTGGGTAGCGGTTGAGCGAAGCAAACGAGGTCACGTTTAAACTTGGACGATTTGGATTTTATCTCTGTATGTCTATAGTCTGGATATCTGTCTGGCTGTTTGGTCTGTGTAGTTACGGCCAAACGCATGAACCGATTCGAATGAAATTTGGTAGAAATATGCTTTGATATAAGTTTGTATAAGGTATGTACTTGGTTCTGCGAAGAAACTACTTATTTCTTTTTGGGGGGAGGGGGTTTACAGGAGCACCCAAGGTAAGGCCCGTTTTACTGAATAATTTGGAATTGCGCGGATAGATTCGTACAAAATTGTGCAGAAATATTCTTTGACCTTAAAAGCTTCATGAGGTGTATGATTGGTTTTATAATAGTTGGTAGAATTCAAACCGAGACTGAAAGTTGTGCCTGAAAAAAAAAACATTCTTGGCCTGTTTTAACTCAATATTGTGGCACTGTATGAACAGGTCAGAAAGAAATTTGATAAGAATAGTCTTTGAATTTAGGTCGAAGGACGCATAAGCCTGGTTTTATCCCAGTTGATAAAAACCAAAATAGCGGCCCAAAATGGCGTCCAAAATGGCGTCCAAAATAGCGTCTAAATACTGTTTTTCCTTGATTACTTCCAAACCGTTCATCATATTGGATACAAATCAGTTCCGGATAACATTCATAATTAACTTTTCATCAAAAAAATTGTCATATTTTCTGCTAATTCCATTATTACTTTTTTTGTGTGCCTCTCCTTGTTTATGCATGTGACCTTTAGGTCAACACCGAGAATGACTGAACAGCTACTAAACTCGACTCCACCCCGGTAGCCCAGTAGTTAGAGTGCCTGATCTAGTATGTGGGTTCGGTCCCAGTCATGGCAGTTGTTTTTTATTTCTTGCTCAAACTTGTTTTTCTTGTATTCTTACAGGACCAGTAACGAAGAAACAGTGATACACAGAGTTTTCTTGTGTAGTTAGTCTTTACTCTCATCATCTTAAACGCTACTCATAATGCGATAAATCAGAGAAAAGAGATATAATAACTGATTTTGTTACTGTCGGCCATGTTTGTGCTGAGTATGCTTCAAATAATGTCGTTTTTAATCTCAGCTTGAAAATGGGAAAAGCGGAGGAAGCCGAGACCAAGCAAACTCAGCGCTCAGCAAGCAAGCCGCTGACTTTAAAAACATCCCTATTTCAATGAGCAGCAGAGGTATGTAAACTCCACGTCTCAAACAAATTAGAATGAATAAAAAATACCTTTTAGAACAAAATTTCTGCTTGAATGAAATACTCGTGGACAGGGCAGCTGCAATAAAGATATTAAGATAAAAAGGTAAAGGGAATAAAGTCTAACAGACCTGGGAAGTATGTAACTAAGTTTGGGAATACAGTATTACAAGGCTTTCCACTACGTCCATACCAAGAAACCATGACCAGAGATCTTTTCGAAAACTATTCACGCCAACATTCTTTCTGTTATCATGAGGTAAATGGTTAAAGATTTTTGGAGCAGAGAAAGTTAGATGTTGTGAGCAGTTTTAGTGATTCGTTTATTTATTTATGGAGCTACAACCACAAGTGGCCACCAGCCCCACTAACACAAGAAACAGCTAAAAAATGAGCACAGAAAGCTAACACCACCCAGATTCAGTATTAGGCTCGGGAACAATTATCTTACCATCGATCATAGCACGTGTAGAATGACAACTTGTAAGTATAATAATGACACCTTATGGTGAATTTGTGAAGACATAGATATCTCAGTAGGATTTTACTTCGTGAAACTTTGGCATTGAGGGCCATTGGACTTTGCAGAATGCAAAAGTTTTGACAATCCATTTCTTCATTGTTAACATGGGTTTAAATTCGTCAGGCTCATGCCTCCCCAGCATTCGATGTCGTACTGCAGTACACTTTGCACTAAGTCCTGGTGAACGTTAACCAGTTTTGCGTACAGTTAACTTTCCTAAATAATAAAATACATGCAAGTCCCTTCTTAATGTCTTAATTAGATGGTTAATTTGGTGTGTCCACCTTAAAAGTTGGTCAAAGACTTGGCCCTTGGTAGGCTCAATTGATTTTTGGGCTCTACAGTTTTTCGTTTGTTCTCATGATTTTTAATGTTACACCACAGATTAAAGAACTCTCCGCTTAAAGATACGACACTGGCGCGTTAAGTGGTACCTCGTTTTCTTTTCTGCTGAGTCATACTTCGCACTTGATTCGCCAGCAGGCGCAGCGATCGCCCGCGAGGATGCGGTATAATTAGAACAACGCACTCAGAAAATACGCACGCATGCGCTGTAGTTTTCATAACGCTTCCGTAGCGGATGTAGGTTTAGATCGTTTTTGTGTTTCAGTTTCACTATACGCTAGTGACATCTGGCGAATACAGTGCGAGAACATGAGTCATCGCGCTGACGCGTTGCTGATACGAGGCCCTATTTTTGAAGCGCTGGCTGAGGTACGAGTGTCGTATCTGACATCTGTGAGAAGGAGAGTTCTTTAATCTGTGTGGTTCACTACAGACAAATTATCAGAATTTATAATTTTCCTGAGAAAGAAAAAAATATACGAGGAGTTTTGACACTGAAGACCATCCTATTGCGAGCGAGCCAATTTCGAATGACACATGGATCACTATTTAAATTTTACAAAGAAACCTCTGGTGCATTACTAATGTGCAGTAATGCACTGTCGTCATCAAGTGCAATATTAAACCATTAAAATTGATACCACAGAAATATACAGTAAGAATAGAATTCTGAGCCCTGAGGAACTCCATGTCTAACTGTTTTAAGATCACTAAACGTGCTTGAAATTCTGAGCTTGTTGGGTCCTTTTCAATAGCTGTCATAACACTGAAGGGGCACTTCTCCAGCACCAACTGCCTTGGTGAAAAATATTATTCATTTCTTACTGAACACTTGATGTAGAAAATGCTGAACTGCCTCAAAAGTGCTTAGAATTGAGATCCCAAAAATTGACACATTGGTTCACCAAAGTCACTAAATAGTGATGTTAAAGTGTAATTCATTTCCGCTTCCGTCACCACTAAGATATTTGACGGAAAATAAACTAACAGTGAACATAAGAATTGCCAGCCGCTACCAACAGTTTTGTATTGAATGTGTTCTGTCACAAAAATATTATTTTTTACTGAAGATGTGCTCTAGAAAGTGCTGAACCGCCTCAAATACGCTTAGAATTGATATTCCCAAAAATAGACCCATTGATCCACCAAAGTCACTAAACAGTGACGTTAAAGTGTAATTCATTTCCTCTTCGGTCACCGCCAAGAAATTCGATGGGAAATAAACGAATAACGAAAATAAGAGTTGCTGGCTGTCACCAACACTTTTGTATTGAGTGTGTTCTGTCACAAAACGCATTTCGCGACACGGTCGCGTGCAATTGCAATTTTCTTTAAAAATCATTGATTGTGTTAAAGAATAAATTTCGTCGAATTCTTCTGGTGTATAACACTCACGTAAACCTGTCTTCATGTATGGCAACCTGCAAAAAAGACGAAAACAATTACCTATCAATTTTTGACTGCTTCACACAAATGGAAGAGTTCTAGCCAAAGGAAACCTTTTCTCATCACGTATTATTACACGTCGGAGTGTCTTAAGAAAACAGTGTCTTGCAATCGTTGTTGCACAATGTGTATTATTCAGTGGTGTTTATGACTATTTTAATCCGGAATATCCACATACTTTCAGTTGCTACTGGTAATTATCAAAATTTGAGCTAATTTCAAAAACACCGAGAAACATTAAGTCCAATGCCGAGTGGTCAAGATCATGGTTATAAATCAAAAGGATGTCAGATTGTATCGGGTGCAAATTTATAAGTCCCATGGGGCCAAAACAAATATCTAGAATAAGTTTTAGCAGTAAAGGGGTTAATAAATATTAATAAACAAAGTACTAAAGTTGCTCTTTTTCAGGCAATTGGTTAAGCTGACTGCAGGATCTTCCGATTACTTTAAGAATAATTACATGGTTGAAAGTATTTCTTGTTTATATCTACGTATTTACTAAAAATTCCAGTTCAAACAATTTTTTTGGACCAGAGTGAATTTGGAGATGTGATCAAGAGTAAATAGGAGCTCCCCTCACAATGACGTACTTGCAGTTTGCTGTCGAGTTCCTTAAGATATTTTCAAGGACGCAACTGATTCTACAGTTCACAACGACGTCTTCATCATCACAGGGATTTTGCCACATATTCAGCTTAATATCCTGTATTGAGTTAGAGAAATATAGTTAATTACACTGAACCATTAGAATGAACTAGTAGAGAAAATTATAATAAAACTGTGGACTGAATTGTGGACTTTAGTTAATGAAGCTAAAGGTTTTAATATGACAAGCAAATTTCCCATTTATGACGTACGTGGCTTCGTTCGGGGTTTGATTTCACCCTGGGTTCAGTTTCGCGGGTTTCATCCCGTGCTTGGTTTGAAGAGTTATGGAGTAAAAAAGCATAGAAACAATTATTATAGAAAAACCAAGCAGTGCTACAAAATAAAACGACGAACAACGTTTAGAAAATAATCAGTCTTTGTCATCAGGTTTATGAATTCAAATGTTAAAACATGACGAGGCCACTAAGTCATCACATGTTTAAAAGCATAACACAATAATTTTAAAAGAATACAAAGTCAAAAAAGCAGAAATGTATAACCTGACCTGCTCCTTGGAAATCCAAGTTGCAAGTCAAGGTGCATGCAAATCGGGTCACATGGGTTCATAGGTATGGTCCATTCGTAACAGCTATGGGGGTTGCGTAGTACGCCTCAAAAATGTATCAAGTTTAAGATTTTTGTATTACACAGAAATATTCTTTAAGATGTTTATTGTCTGCCAGTAAATGATTATTGACCGGGGATTTATGCGTATGGATTACAAGCGTCTCGCGATTAATACGGACTCCAGTGTGTTTTTCTTGAAACAAGATTTGGACCTTGTCCAAGGTGGGGGTGTGGCCTGTTGCGAATTTATCAGGTGACATTGTGTTAAGGCAGTACCACAAGAACTACAATGTATGTAGTTGTGTATGTGGCACAAGCAAATCAAAAATACATGGTGTGAGTGCAAACTACAAAGTATAATAATAATAATAATAATAATAATAATAACAATGATAAAAATAGTTTTTAGTCTTATTAATTATAGTATATTTACTGCGTTAGAAATGCACGAAGTTCAAATAACGTGTAT
>JAHWFP010109317.1:11547-22214 GCA_023313725.1 Lithobius niger | reverse complement strand
CCCGGTTTGTCTGGATGTCCCTTCACCTCTTTCGGACTAGTGCTTGCGACGGGTGTTAAACCTGCCCGCCATACACACCGTAGGCGCACTCGCAAACCGTAGTGTTGAGGTTGCTAGTGTTCAAGACGGACTAAAAACCCTCCGCCACGCAGACCCTTGGCACACTAGCAAACCGTGATCTTGGGTTCCCTTTTAGTCGCCTCCTACGACACGCAGGGGTACGGTTGGCTTATTCTACCCCCAGCCCACAGGGGGGGCATAGATGGCAGACATCCACTTCGTTTATGGTGTAGCAGACAGCAATGGCAGCAGAGCCTAGAGAATATTATAAAAGAACGGTTTCCTAAAGGTGATATTGCACATCACTCCACCTTCTCCAGCAGTCACCGGCATTTGCCTGAGAGGTATTCAGTTGTAGTCCACAAACATGCGTATGGATAAAGGCAGACTTGCCGTTCTCCATATTCGAAGAGCAGGTTCTGGGATTATTTGTACAGAGGTCCTTTACCAGTACTCAAGCACATGGTGCCAAATGTATGATGATCAAGATACCGTTAGGAGAGTTGTGCACGATCAGATGCTACATCTCTACCATCTGCAGAGGATTCAAGCAGTGGGATTGGGGGAATAACATTGGGGTAGTTCAGGTGCATAAATACATCTAGTTCAAGTGTTTTGTGAGGAAAGAGTTCGCATTGAATAAAACGCACATCATACGACCATGCAAACTGTAGGTTCTCCTTACTATGATTATTTCACATGATTATCACGGTAAAAACCTGGATAGCCATTGTCAAGTCCAAGAGCGATATTGCTTCAGGAGTCAGCGAAATTTCAGCTATAAAAGATGCGAGTTGTGAAGATTGAGGAGGGCTGGGGTAGACAGTGGTGTTTTTTTTTTCAAATAAGTAGTAGCAAATCGTGCAAAACTATCTCCTGCTTATAATAATTGGTGCGATCAACAGCATGTTCGCGTTTTTTCCCCTTATCTCTAGGCATTGACTGGTAAAAACTAATAAGGGAGAGATGGTCAAATAGCCGTCAAGGCATCCACTTTAATTCACATTAATTCAAAATATTTTTCTTAACAATTCTGTGTTCAATCTACTGAAGGTTTAAAAGTTAGAGCCCGAAACCATTTTTTCCTAAAGTTAGAGATACGTTAATTTGGGCATTTGTTGCTTAGTTCATCCACAGCTAGAATATCTTGACCCTGTCTGGTGTCTGAACGTTACTCAGGATATTGAATTAACTGTATAAGTCCAGAAATATTCTACCAAATACAACACCAGATTATTTATTTTGCTTAATTCAAGGAGATATCGTGAATAAAGGTTGACCTTTACTATGCCAATTTCATTTTGCAGTGCCTAACTGCAGTGGAACCTGACATTTCCTTTATTTCACCCGTAATACCAATATTAGCGGTAATCCATTGGAGTTAATGATTAGCAGCTCTCATTGCAAACATATATGCAATTTTTCACAAACTCTTTTGTGTCCATTTAGAATTCCATGCCATCCGAGGTTGTCATGGCGTCTTGGTTTTCTGGTTTTAAGAGGGGTCAGGTGAATTTTGCCCAGCTTTGTTATAAGACATATTTTTTATATTTGTGGCTCGGGTTGCTTCTACCTGAATTTGGTTTGTACTTTTTTTTATCATTGCAACCCTTCGTGAATTTGAACTGACAGTAATTTATGGCTGTTCCCCATTCTCTGTGTTCAAAATAGTTTATGTGCTGTATAAATAAATGTTATCATTCGCTTCGCTCACTGGATCCATAATCAAGTTTTTAAAATATCAAAAGCCGACTTCCGGCTGGGTAGTTTTAAATAAACTCGTGTCTTCTGCATAAAAAGTGATTACCTTAACTTTTGATTCACCCACAGAGATGTTAAATTTATGATATGACCACTTTGCTTTTTTCTTCTGCTAAGATTTGGAAATGCTGAAAGAGAAGCTGTCATTTGTTATTGCCTGTAAAAGATACACACATAAATTTGTATATCCTGCTGCGTGGAATAACCCTTTTTTCATATTACCCTTAAAACGTATCGATTATAAGAGTGCTCCAAGTAATGAATTTCGCTTTTCATGATTTATTATGTTGGTTAGGAAAACTGAGTTACATGATTTATTGCTTTACCATCTCTGTGCAGGGAATAACCCATTGCTCTGCGTCGATTATAATTGTTCATTTCTGGTCAGTGTTTGGTCTTTTCAAACCATCCGTCTTGTCTACAAGATTTGAAAAGCACTACCCAAAACCTGGACGATAAACAAGATAATGTTGGGTTTGTATTTCATGATGGTATACATTTTCTTCTTGATGTAGCTTTCACCCATCTTTATTGGACTTAACTTCTTGCTATTTATCTTTGCACGTTGTGGTCGGTGAATTTCAGATTTGCTGTTCCTCGAATTTGCGGAATAACCTCTTTACTGCAGATTCTTAAAATTACACCATTGGCTTTGCAATTATAGTATACTATATGTAAAGCACAGTATGTTTCGTTGTGTTGCAGTTTCGTAAATGATTTTTTGAGCTGCTTGGTTTTGAGTATTCTGGTTCAGCATTTAGTTAATATTATAGGGTCCTTACCTTTATTACTCTTCAGCTGTACCCTCTTTACAGAAAATCGTAGAGATCATATCTTCGACTATGAGTACTGATTCTGCTAATATGAAAACTTTCCAACCCTGTAGTGTGGTAATAATAATAAATAATAAATAATAATAAACAATAATTTGTAGCTGAAGCAACAGGACTGGTAAGTACCCAAGAGATCGCTCACTGCCAGCCTAAAAGGGGAGAGCATTGACTATATATGCAGCTAAAAAGTAGGTGCTTTTTTCAAAAGCAGAACTTAAAAGGTTGTGAATAAGATAAAAATAAAGCTAGTTTAAAAAATAGCATGGCCAAACATATGGAAATGGGAAGGTTAGGATAGGGTATGGTCACGACTGCGTTTCCACCAACCTTAAATCTATCAGGAACACAAGGATCGCCTACAGCATCACCAGACATGTAGGGAAGGTACGGTAGGGAAGGTGGCCAGTTGTCTTACATTATTACTATATAAGACAAAAATTATATAAAATATCATCCAACATAAGTTTAAAATTTAAAAAAATTTAAATTTACCATTGTTAGATGAAGGTGCTGACAGAGTTGTAAGCTGCTAATACCGACCGTTTATTCGTGGTGTGGAAACCAATAGGCTATTTTAATAAAGGGGGAAAGTTTTCAGTAAGCAGCTCCTCGAGGAAGCCTCCCTCTGAGTTTATGCAAACTGTCCTTGAACGAAGGACATTCCAAACTGGGACAACCCGGACCGAAAGAAAACTTTTTCTGCAGTCAAGCCGAGACTCCTGGAAGCAAGTTTCAAGGGACTACATCGGGTGCTATGAAGACGAGGGGCAATGTCAAAGAGGGTAAATCGAACGAAATAATGTTATGTAATTAGAATAAGGTCAAATCTCAGTCGATGAAGTTCTAGCAGCTCAAGGCCCGCCCTTGAGAGCCATTCCATACGGTCAATATCTCGAAGTCCAGGGAGGTGCTTGGTAAAAGTCCTCTGTACAGATTCGATTAGATCGATATCCTTCTCTAATTAAGGCGACCAAACCGGTGAGATTTGTCGATGTGAAGCAACTGTTACCATAGAAAAATAGCAGAATGCCATGATGCCAACCTTCCAAAAGTGAAAGGACAACTTTAAATCTGATGAAAACCAGATACCGAGGTCACGGATTTCCTCAACCACTGTGAGAGTTTCGCCCCAAGAACATAATGATAGTCCAATATGGAAGGATTGGCATTTCAAGTTAGATAATGGTAACTACCAATTTTTTGGCCACAGAATGACATTTTCTATCTCCTCTCTGAGTGCAGGTGACGGTCCGTCTGCCAACAATTCAGTGATAATTTTGATGTCATCCGTAAATGAAACTCCATATGGTGATGAAAAGGTCAAAGTTAAATCATTTACAGTTATAGGAAAAGCTAGAGGCCCAAGTACCCAGCCCTGTGCGACCCCACACAGTACCCCAACCTTAGTAGGAAGCATATGCTCAATGATTACATGCTGGGAATGATACTTCAGAAGAGCACTTAGCTAATTAAAAAGATGACCAATAACGCAACATCCACTCAGCTATGAGAGACATTTTCGGTGAGTCACCTACCTAAATGCCTTTTTAAAATCAAAATACGCTACATTGGTCTGTGCTCCAACGTCAAATGTATTGGTCCACCTGTCCAGAATACAAATCAGATAGTGGGATGCCGATGTACATGGGCAAAACCCAAATTGGGCGGGTCGCAAAATGGAAAACTCTTCCAGATATTGCATAGGTGAGTCCCTAATGATGGCCTCCATAACTTTGCAAAGATGCACGTGAGGGGTATCGGCCTATAATTAAGCGGGTCAGAGGGCCAGCTTTTTTTAATATAGGGACAACGAAAGCACATTTCAAACCTCTGGTAGATCGCCCTGTTTAAAAGACAAGATTAAATAGTTTAACGAGTGGATAACAAATTTTGGCAGATATTTGTTTGCGCAGAAACGCGGAAAGACTGTCAGGCCCGCAGGACAAACTTCGTTCAGGTTTAGTCAGTACAGAAAATACACTTGCGTTTTCAAAATTCACTACACTGCAAT
Organism: Lithobius niger; assembly: GCA_023313725.1. Taxonomy (NCBI): domain Eukaryota; kingdom Metazoa; phylum Arthropoda; class Chilopoda; order Lithobiomorpha; family Lithobiidae; genus Lithobius; species Lithobius niger. The sequence goes on along the minus strand of JAHWFP010109317.1, from coordinate 17,549 downwards.
TTTGACTAAGGACGAAGTTCTGGGGTAAGAGAAGAGATTTTGATTTCCATCGTCTGTAATAGAAGTTGATGCAAAAATAACACGTAATGCCTCAGCCTTCGATAGGTTGTCCACCAAGAATCCACCCCAAGTTATCAAAAGGTGGCAAGTAGTGCGATGACTAGGTATTCTGACGATACCACTTTAAAAGGGCTGAGATGTTGCCACATAGGACATACCACATACCAGGCTTCGACTGATTTAGAGTAAACATTCCTAGCGGTGTTGTAGGCCAATAGTGTTAATTTATTGCGGTTAGCCCTGTAATGCTTCTACAGCTTAAGTTTATTGCGTTTCATTTTAGTGAGGAACTTGGATTGACGGGTTCTACCGGTAGATCTGTTTTAGGAGTAAGTCTTTTGCAACAATGGACGTGGCCGGCCAGTCTATCTGAAAAATAATTCATGCATCTTGTATTTGTGGATGGACAAAAAAATAATGGCGTATCAATTTGACTCTTTCAATGAATATTTAAAAACACGAAAGTCAAGCTTACGGTGATCAGCCTGGCTCATATTTCTCAGTTCCTGTAACTAGCTATCACACTGTGTAAGGTTTAGTTTCAAAGTTACCGTGCAAGGTCACTATTACAAAAGTGGGGCAAAACCGTCAGATCGATAGAGATGATCATCATCCGTGAAAATCAAATAAAGTATATTTAATCCGCGAGTAACTTTGCCAACCTGCTGGGAAATACCAACTGGCACTAGCAACTCGAAGAAAAGGCAGTGATTGGGGTTAATAGAACGATTAAGCCCCTAATCCAGAGTACAGAGATTAAAATTTCCCAGCAACTATTTAATTATTGTGTTAGAAGCAGGAATTGTTTTATTATAAGCAAAAGTATCGTTAAGAATAGCTGTTCCTTTTTCTAAGGATTCTATTCCTAAATGACTTAAATGAAACAATTTTTAACGTATCAGTAAGAAATTAAACTAGTTGTTCTGTAAACATGTAGACGTTTCTCGTACATTCACTAAAAAATTAGTTTTATCCATTACATAATAAGGATTTTGAATCAGAATTTATCTTGTTGGTAATTTTTTTTAGGCCTTTACTTTAAAATATAATTCTGAATATTATTCGAAACAAATGTATTTTAAATCTGATAAAACGATAAGGAAACGGATATTACGTGGACAATTCAGTAATAACAGAGAAATTCAATGAAGTTTCGTTTATTCTACTTACCAAAGTGGGCCATTGGGCACTCACATCCGGCATGTTGGCTTCTGCTGAGAATGACAAAGGCATGATGACTAATGATAGCATATCAATTATTTTCGTCATAATTAATGCTCACGTCGTTCTTAGCTGCTCACACTGTCGGTTCCATTAAGTTTATTTGTAAAATAATGAAAAAAGGATTAGAAGTTATAAGTCAAAACAGTTTTAGATGCCGTTTTCAGCATCTTTTCTGGATTTTCATAAACGTGAATTGCAATAGTTAACGAGAAAACTTAATTCTGCAGAATATTAAAAACAGTTTTTTTTCAGATTATAAATCAGACGTTACAAACAAAAATTAGCAATAAACGAATTAACACATTTGAGCCATCAATGTGAATAGCTAATATATGCCTATTATTTACTAACAGAACTACCTGGCATTGCTTGGATGAAGTAAATTTGCCTATTACTAACCTTAACCATTTAGCTCAAATGAATAGAAATTAACTGTACCCTCCAAATGGTATGGCAGGTGTTTGCTTCAATTGCAACATTTGGCAAAACTTAATTGTATCATTCCAAATGGAAAAAAGGTTAAATTTTTGGTTCGGTTAATGTGTAATCATACGATAGTGGAGACCTGGGTTCCATTTCTATTTTCGAGTTTATGACGAAATTAGCTTTGTATTTATTGCCGAATAAATAGGGGTAACCGATGTACTGGAATACCAACTCCCAATCTATTTAATAATTATAGCATTAGAATGCTAAGAGCAGGGCTAACATATGCGCTACCTAACAACACGGACATTTGTAAGCTGCCGCCCCTTTTCCAATCTCAGTATATTTAGTTATCGCAGTATTCGAATGCAAACACATATTCAAAGGCAATGGGGACTTTTGGAGTTTCGTCGCTTTGGTTTCGGGCAATTAGTAGCGAGTTCTCCGGACAAGGTAATTTTACTAAGAGTAGGCATCATACTGAATACTGAGAAAACACACGTTACAGTATATGTTTTTATGTTGGCTTCGTCCTTTTTTTATATTCTAAAATTTCATTTAGATTTCGTCCACTTTAATATTACAGAGAGTGTAAGAGCAGGCAAAAGCAGAACCAAATACGGATGAAACCAAAACCAACGAAACGTGAAAAGGCCTGACCTTCGTGCTTGATGGAATTTACTATTTACTTCTGAGATGTACGTGGCGGCATCATAGAAGTAGAATGTGACTTCTATTGGGCGATTTTCCAAATTTGTTTTCGCGTTTTGCTTCATCGTTTAGGTGCGACACGTATAGGATATTGGCATCTGTTTTCAATTGTGTAAACATAAAAATATTTTTGAACACTATTGTAGGCGACCATCTTGTTTTTCTTTCAAAATATAGTTAACTGGGCTCATTCCTGCATACAATAATTATTTAACTTGGAGTTAGTAAGTAGATTCTATTAAAGCTGAAGATCAGCTTACAAAATCCACAATAGTCGCGTAAAAATCCTAAGTGTGCATCAATGTTTCGACGTGTTTAGTGTTTTCGGCCAACCTTTAGGATTTTCACAAAAGTGGAATAGAACTTTTATGAAGAAAATGTAATTCATGATCTTATTTTTTTGGCAATAAATCTAACGAACAATTTAGAAGTTACCATCTCAAATTCCATCAGGCTGCTATTTTGAATTTTTAAAAATTGATATAAAACCGAAGAGATATAACAGTCAGTAGTATTCATATATGTGAACCGTATTTACTTTAAATCGGTTCATGCGTTTGGCCATCATTGCAACAGTACAGACATACAAATGAATGACCTCGTTAATTTCGCTCTCTTAGACAAAAATCAAGTTTATCGATTATCATATTTTCAGGCTGGCAAGCCTGTAGTACTTCAGCATTAAGAGTAATCATCTCGCCTTTCAATTCAATACTGTAAATTTATTATTTGATCAAGTTATTTAAATCTTAGGCTAATAAGATGAGACAATTAAGAAAAAAAAATACGAATGAACAATAATTTTCTATATCTGTTGATGGATATTTGTCTGCACTGGCAGCATGGAATATGCCACTTTACCACAAAAACATATCAGTTATACACGTTTTGCTAGAGACCTGCTTTACCGTTGTTGTATTTTTATGGAAGTTAACGACACTAGGTTACACGATTTAATACCATTCTTGTGGCGTTAGCTACGTAGTTCTTTTACAGCCTATGTTGGACGGGATTAGTTGAATGTTTCCCTTCCCGTTTGTGGAATAACCTATTTACTGCAATCTTGGCAACTATTTAACTACATGTTTTGGCGAAGGTTGGTATACTAAATTTAATGCTTGTTGTGTTAGACTTAGCTTTGGTTTCACAAACAAGTTTTTTAACTATTTGGTTTTCAGCCGTTCAACTGCAGATATTTTAAACTAATAATACATTTTCCTTGCCTTGTAGCTCTTCAGCTGCACCAACTTGACTGCAGACAGTTGAGTGTGTCTTAAACTCGTATACCGTACGGCTTTTGGTGAATTTTTTAAGTATTTTATAAACAAAGGTGACAGGAAGCCAGAAGGGATATTTCTGCCAATAACTCCAAACCTTCATTTCTTCCTATAAAAAGTGTGTTGATTATCATAGGCAATATCCCGAGTGAAAGGGTAGTTACCGATATTTTTTTGGAGAAGGAATGTTTTTGCTCCCATTAAACTAATTATTAAAATCTCGAGACACGAGTGACGAGGGAGCTTACTGCCAAATCATACACGAACCAGTTTAAGGGAGCAAAAACGTGAGTGCTCCAGATCGATAACTACACGCAGCAGGAGTGGTATTTAATCAGAGTATCTCGTTAGAATTTCTTTATCAGTTTATTAGTATATCAATTACAAACATTTATGGGCGTATGTAAGAATTTCTGCATTTTGTATTAATGTTGTTGTACTTTTATTATTTTTTAGCCAGTCTGTTATTGAGGATTACGTGAAGTAGCCTGTCTGTCACTTTTGTATTATTTCGCAGTGGTTTCAGTTTCATTTTTGTAATATGCTGCAGTGTGCAGACGTTAGCAGGCGGTATCTCCATAGAAACGATCACAGAATATCACTGAAAAAATTTAATTTATGTATTAGTAAAATTATCTTAAATGTTTATGTAACAGGTAAATTAGCTATACGTTTTTACATCCATATTCGTTATTTATTTTGTATTTATCTAATTGGAACTCCCTTTGCCGCTACAGTGTTGGACGCCACTGTCTAAGCTTCGGTCTGTTCAGTCTGTTGCTCACTGTCTTGGTTGCTATGGAAACGAATACGGTCTCGTTATTAAAAATGGTTAAAATAAGTTCGAGTGACAATTCCTGGAGTGAAGATGCATTGCGGACGTGTAAGTACATTGTGTAGCACCTGTGAAGTGTATTTATTGTTGTGTAATGCGTTACCTACAGCAGCAATCAACTAATCAGGCCTAACGACCAGTTTGGTCGCTATTTACGAAGCTTCGGGATTCATTAGTTAGCAGCAGTAAGAACCAGAAGTCGTTGGGGCAATTGACGTCTCGTCGTAAATAATCAAATGTAATCTAACCTAAACTTTTCTCACATACTGAATTTAGATTCTCATTCTTTAATAAGTGATTTATTAAGCCTTCTTAGCAATTTTAAGTATGCGAGTCTGGTTTTGTGTGATGCCAACCAGTTGTGATTAGCGCTAAAGCACTAAAGCACTTACTTATCACTTATTAATCGCCATCTTGGGAGATCATTGAGTGCTGATCACAATAAGTGGGCTGTGATCGGCCCATACATCAAAATTCTCCCTTTCCCATTGGCTAAAAAATAACGAGGGAAATAGTTACATTAATTGAATAGAAGAATAAAAAAGAGAAAAAGAGCTGTAAATAAATAATCTACAATAAACAGTTGTAAATATACGAAATATTCAGAATTTCATACGTGCTAATTTAATAATCCAAAAAAACTATAAAACAACTTAAAATATGTTAAGATAATTCTGCATTAAACTGTTTTCAAATCCAGAATTCTTTTAATCTGAATTTTAGATGTGTAAAGTTATCAAAAATTGGTAGCTTTCTCTCCAATATTATAACGGCAGAAAAATTTCAATACGGGAACAAATAACTTGATCAATTTGACTTTTGCAGTGTGCCCATATTTCTAAATGACTTAAATTAATCACTTTTTATAAAGTATTAGCCGCTTTGTGACTAGTAGTTCTGTGAACAGTAGACCTCGGTCGCCCGACTTGAACATCTGACTTTATCCATTACATAATGGATAAATTCCATTATATCATTACATAATGGATAAATTACCTGGAATGCAGACGCTTTCTTATGACACCAAGTTGTCCCGTGTTGGACTCAGACTCTCGAATTACGCTGGCTACGTGCTGATCTCATTCTGACCTTCAAAATTGTTCGTGGCTTTACACCAATTGATCTTCCATTTTTTGACCCATGCCCCTATTCGGCCACTAGAGGTCATTCGCATAAATTGGCCATTAAGCCTGCGAGGCTGGATTGGCGGAAAGGCTTTTTTAGCGTAAGGGTAAACCAAGCTTGGAATGCCCTCCCAGAGGAGGCTGTACAGGCGCGCTCAGTCGACCGTTTTAATTTTTTAGTGGGTGGGACTTGTATCCTAAAATTTCTGAACAGGCCTAATTTTGTTTTTAAATCATTATTACGTTTTAAATTGTACAATCCTTACACTACTTACTGGGACGAGTTTAAGTGGCTTCTAACCCTGCTAGCTCCCAACCACTCCTGTGGTTACACTTTTTATTATT
>JAHWFP010109317.1:0-11147 GCA_023313725.1 Lithobius niger | reverse complement strand
TTTTTATTGCATGTCGTTTTAGGCCAATATTTTGTCTTTCAAAAAAACAAATTGTATATGTCTAGAAAAAAAATGTAGTCTAATTCCTTAAATTATTTGTAACTAAGTTCTGTGCAATCTGATGAAGGTTATATAAGTTACAAGCCAATAAACTTACAATAATATAATATAATTCTGCATTAAACCGTTTTCAAATCCAGTATTCAAATCAGTCTCGCTTGAATTCGACCTATCGTAAAAAATTTAATTCTGAAAATTACAGTAAATAACCAGTTTGCATTCAATACTAACACCTTTTTTGGACATCATGTTTGGGGGTTCTATCCATTAGTAAAACCATGCATATACAGGAAGTTTCCAGAAACAACATACAACATTTATTGGCAAATTAAGGACCTATAAATTAGTCAGAACACTAATGAAAATTAATTATTGTCATGATTATGCATAAAAAAATCATGACTATTCCATGATAAATTGTGCATCATGAAAAGCCATGATGATGGATGATGATTTATCTTGATGATTGATCATGATTTATCATAATCATGAACATGATTTACCATGGTAGTACATCGTGATAAAACAAGATACAGAAAGGTATAATCATGAGTCAACACGATGGTGCTTTGAGTTAAAATCAAGGTCGATGCATCCGATGCAATAAAAAAATGCAAAATCTTCTAACTACAAGATTTTTTCAACAAAACCAAACTTCGTATATATCTATGCCAAACACGTTTTGATAATGATCAGCAAATAAAAACTATCCAACCTAGAGAATTTGTTCATGGTTTAATGGACCCAAGCCAAGTCTAGGGTGGCTGTTAGTCAACACCTATCACGGTTTTGGACACTAATATTCTCGCAACGTTGGTTAGACTCTTTTGGCTTCGGGACACAAGATCAGCAGCTGCTATCACAGTCTACCTTCTGACAAGGGATGGAATACTAGCAGAGAATAGCAACTGGATGTTCTCACGCCATTCAGGTGTTAAACGTTTGTAAGCACCTGTTGTAACATGACATAATTCACAGACTGAAGTTTGGTATATCCATCTTGGGGTTATCTGGCAAAGTTATTAATTCTTTGGTCTATCAAAAAATGAGCAGACGTCAAAGACGAAGGATCGTCAGTGTCATCGAAAACTGTGTTTAATGGTCAGGATTTTAGTATTGCTCCCACTTTGGCCAAAATGATGCAAAGCTCTTCAAAGTTTAAACGTTTTTGCCTAATAACTTTTTTTTTCAAACAAGATTTTACGGATTTCACCAAACTCTCCCAGAACCCACCCCACCAGGCTGCTCTATTCACTATAAAAGTTCAGCTAATGCCTTCTCGCCCAAAAAAAGTCTACACATCGGGAGATTTACTTAAAGTGCTCCAAAGTTTTGACAATTCTCGGTTGGCCTTTTTTAAACTGTTTTGCATTGTCCGAATAAACAACTTTGCATGGTGCAGTTATTCGAGAAGACAAACCGTCAGTAGAAATAAATCCAACAATATTGGTGTTACGAGAAGCAAAAGTTTTACCCACGGATGCAGCAATCATTGCTGAAATGACTGCAAATGGGGCATCCGAAGAGGACATAGGTGATGAACTAAGCAACTCTGACGACAGGCTATTTGCTGTGATGAGCAAAAGGAAAATAGCTGAGGAGTTTTTTGCCACCATTCAGCAGTCAGCTTCACTGCCTGTGGTTCCAGTTTCATCCAAATCTGTTCTGGCTAACATTAAGCTTCCAAAGTGAGAGGTCAAGCACAGCAGTTGTGAGTTAAAGGACTAACATATTTTGGGGGGACAGTTTGATGCTTCTATCCACTCAAACACAAACTTAAAAGACGTGCAAAAATACAGGTACTTGCAGTCATTGTTAACTGGGGCTGCAGAAGCGTCAATAACTAGTATTGCATTAAGTGATGCGAACAATTCTATAGCCATTAAACGGCTTCAGAGCCATTACGTAGAGAAAATGACGTAGTGTCTTTAAGAAAGTTATACGACGCATGCACAAGACAAACTGACTGAATCGTTGGAGGCCTTAGGAGTGTGTGTTAGTGCGTATGGTGCATTACTTGGCCCAATAATATTGAAGTTGCTACCTGAATCTGTATTGTTTGAGTGGAATAGGAAACCGAAGTCTAAAGCATTTGACTTCAATGCGCTCAAGTAGATGAATTCTACTACAATGACGGGCCTGGCGTCAAAAACCCATTGTATTCTATTGTTCTCCTACCAAAACATACCCATACTACAATACGGACTGACTCAAACAGACCTACTACAATACCGGGCCTGCCTTCAATTTAACATACAAAACGTTTTCGAAAACTAAAACAGTAGACGATACCTAGCCTACAAGGGGCTGTGCTGCTCGTGAATGAAAAATTTTTTTTTTTTACTGGTTGATTGTGCTGCCACCCAGAGGCAGTCTGAAGCGTTTATTCGTCTTCGGAAACTTTCCCCATGAGTTTATCTATGCTCGAAAAGTGTTTGTAGAGCTCGGACCATTCCATAAACGAAAGTTGTAACAAAGTAACCACCAACGTTGTTTTAGGGCCGTATTCCACAAAGTGCACTTGCGTGTCGTCATTCGTAAATCATACTCTGATTCTTTTCTCCTCTCCGACACGAAGCGCTTTCATTTTAAAATCCAACAAGAATTTCATTTTGATTCTGCTGTCGAGTTTGGACAGTTCCAACATTATTGCCAACATATGTTTTTCGTGTACAGTTAGCTCCAAGTGCTCGATTAACACTTCTCCTGCTATTTCGATGAACAGCTCGAAGACCTGTTTCGAAGTGGGATCCGTAACGCTTTTCCATAGACCCTCGTCCGTGCTTTCCCAACCTTTCCAGGCGAACCTATTTTCTTCTTCGTCCTTGGACTGCAATTTCTCCCTCCACTGATTGAGTACAGATCTGTTGATCTTTTCACCCAGTCGATATAGGTAGGTCCATTCCAACGAGTCTCAACTCTGTGGTAAGCCCTGCCTGTTTGTTAAAAACGAGAGTCGGTCCGCTTTCAATCGTGACATTGAGGTATTTACTCAGCATAAAATAACCGCTAGTGGTGTCCATGATGAGAATGTATCTTACAGTTTGTTCTTTAATAAAAAAATATTTTATTTATATTTTATTCAACAAACATTATTACAAGCAACAAATCACCGAGCCATTCGTTTCTTTTTCACTCTTCGCTCTCTTTGAGCCAACCTTCTTTTTTCCCTGAACACTATTTTCTCTTCTTCAGTCATTCTCGCACGTCGGTCTTTTTCCACAGCTTGTTTTTTCTTTTTCTGGATAGGAGTTAGTGTGGCGTGCCTATCCTTATCTAACCGTCTTCGTTTATCCCTGGCTCTCTTCTTCCACTCTTCTGGATTTTGCACTTTCAACTGCCTACTCTCCCTCATCCGCAATTTCCTCATCTCGGCTTCTCGAACCTCGACATTATCAACTTCTTTCAGCCTCTGTTCCACTTCATCCCCGTTCCACCGAGTTTCCGCCTCTTCATCGCTGATTATACCGTCGGACATACCTGTCCGTACTCCGTCATTGTCATCGTCTAAAGACTCCAAGATCAAATTATTAAGATAGCCCTCCACATCGTAGTCTTCATCCTCATGGTATTGTATATAATTGATGCTACGATGTCCGATTGCAAAAGTTTCTACTTCGTTTACGAGGAATCTCTTGTCATCGTAGGCCGACAGTAGGGATTTATTCACCACGGTCGTGGCCAGCTGGTGATGGCTGTCGCTGGCGATCTTGTACCAACTCCCTCTTTGTTCCTGATTCGAATGGAGAATCGCCGTGTAATCTTCGTGGCTTAAGTGTTTCTCCACGAATCTCTTGGAAATACCCTTCGCTTTTTTCGTTTCGCTTTGGGACGTCACGAGCGAATACATCTTGCTACTCAACCCCACAAACTCTTTTATCGGTACTCCCTTCATGGCATCTTTCATCTTTCCCAATACTTGCTTGTTGACATTGCAGAACAGTGGGTGTTGAGGATCGTAGTTGCTAGTGTCGAATCTACTCATGTTTTTAGCCATGTCCGCGTATACGTCCACGGTTTCGATGCAATAACACAGCGAGTCCGTGTCCATGAACAGCAGTCTTGCTCGATCTCCATATTGGGGACGTATGTATCGGTAGTGAAATTCGTACAGAAGGAGTTTGGACAACTCTAGTATGGCAAATCCCGAGTAGGTGGGAAGATCGCAAGTCACCTTGCGTACTTTCGAGTTGATCTGAACTAGTTTTCGTGCAATATCCGAAACGAATTGGCGTTGGGTTTGGTGGAATATTTGATGGCTCGCTTGCTGTCGGTGCATAGCTTGACTGTCAGTCTTTTCTGTTTCTGTTCAATAGTCTTCCCAAACTCGAATTAGGACACAATTTGTGCAATTCCCCATCAGACACCGTCTTCGATTCCTTTCGTTTTGCCGTATGAAAATCTATATATTGTTTCAACCAGGGCTTCTGATTGAAACTCAGCACCCTCCAGACGCGACGAAGGACCAAGCCGTGTTCGAGGTAGAATTTTAGGTTACGGTAGTGAATTACGTACCGCGTCTTCCCCAGTAGGTTTGCCACTAGCTTCACGGCAGCTTTCACCGGTTTTCCTCGCAACAACCTTTTCGAATAGTCCGAAACCAATTCTTCTCTTATTTCAAACTTTTCAGGAGCAAGCGGGTAGTCGTTGTAGAGCTCGTGAAGTTTGTTCGGGTAGTACAGATCTACTTCCAGAATGTATCCTACCGACGACGTGTCTGCTATCTTAGTCACGTCGAAAGCTCGAATCTCATCTTTAGTCAAATACCTAAAGCCGTTGTAAGGCAGCAGCTGGCTCATGGCCCAGCCGTAAGCGCTATTGAGGACCCAATCGATGATGTACTTGTTAGGTTTTGTTGAATCGTACGTTTCGGGAATGTACGGGTTGTTGGCCTTCGCAAACCTTTGACTAATGAAGCTAACTCCACCCCGTATTCCCGACAAGATGAAGTTATGTTTGCTAGCATGAGTAAATAGTTCCAGTTCGGCCTTGGTCATCTTTAGAGCTGCCGCCCAGCTAAACCCTGGGGTGGAGACGTAATAGCACGGATCTATGTCGTGGTCTCGCAAGCAGATCCTGCGGAATTCTTCGAAAATGTCTGCCAAAAGCAGACAGTCGGTTAGCTGATACATTTCGTGGTAGGAGGAAAACTTTTTGATTTTCAGCATCTTCCAAATCTTTTTGGCGTGATCGTATTGTTCGTCAGTTAGGCCTTCTTTTTTGAGTTTGGAATAAAAGTCTTCTTTCGGTGGTAAAGACTGCTCTTCGAACACACTCATGCTGGAAACGTGTTCGTATGGGTAGTAACCCTTACGGGTTAACAGATCCACGGCAGTCTCTTCCTGGACGTCGGGAAGGAACCATTTGTCCTTCCAACCAGCTTTCAAGAACAGCTTCACCGTCCTAAACTCGTAATCTCGTTTATGTCTCTCCGCCAAAGTTTTCAGCGAAGAGGAGAGAAAATTATAGCTGTCTACGAACTTAAGCCGAACGTACCTTTTCTTTTTTTTCTTTTCATCCCATCCCGTTTCAACGGTAATGGTCATGCTCATGAACCTCTCCGCATTTCTCGCGAGGACTTCTACTTTTTTCGGAAACTTGTGCACCGCTCTTACCAGTAGATGCATATCGTAAGCTTCGAGACAGTGAAATACCACGGGGATCGTGGTGCGCTCTCGGGCATTCAGATTACAACTCGAGTGAGAAGCTCCTCTGTACTGGCCGGTAACGTGGCAGTGATCCCGAACTTTGTTGTCTTTTGAACCGAATGGCTTTTTGCAGTAGATGCAGTCTACAGCGTGGTTAAAATCAGCCTCTTGGACCGGAGTGAGGCATAGTGGTTGGACTCTTTTTAATATTTCGTCGTACTCGTGCGCTTCAATCACCAACAGATCGAGGAATTCTTCAACGGCATCCTCTCCCAGGTAATAAGCAGCTTTTTGAAAGTTTCCAGACCCCACCACGACATAGCCGAAGCTGCAGTTAGAGGAAGGAACGGGTTTCAGAAGGCACTTGAAATCGGCGTATATGATTTTGGGGTGAATATTTCTTCTATTGAAAGCTTCAAACTTCAAAATGTTTTCGCCCAGTTTTAAGAATTTGCGCGCTTGAGGTGACGGATTGGTTCTTGTACAGTCCAGTTTGTGTTTGTCTCTCAGCGATGCCTTTCCATAAGCGGCGAAACAATTTCGACAGTAATATTTCGGGTTGCTTCCCGATCCCTGGTGTCGGAGAAATTGGTCACAATCCACGATGGCGCAGTAGTGAAAATTTGTCGACTCGTCAGTAATTAAAAGAAGATCTACGGGTTGGCCTTTAAAATTCGTGCTCACACGAATGGGATGCAAGCCGTTCTCTTTGGTATAAGCAATCACATTGATCGATAAATGATTGTTGACCATCTCGAATGCGTCAATGTGATCCAGCCGCGTTGGAAAGCCCAGCATCGAACAATCTACCGTTCTCACGTATACTTTGTAATCTTTCGGATTCACCATGCCTAATTTATGTTTGGCAGCCAGAATTGAATACAAGAAGCACTTGTGGTCTGTGAAATTTTGAACATTGACTACACACTTCCACTTCTTTTTTTAATTTTGCTGGCAGAGGAATGTAAGAGCCCGGTCTGAGCGGGTCGATTTTTGCTACTCGGATTGTGAGTTCGTAGGAGCCATTTATCACCCAACCACACCCTCTTTCGGCGAATTCGTCGATGGAACGTTGGATTTTAGCATAAGCTGCGTCCAGTAACTTGGGAATATCTAATGGATTATAGATTGGGTAGTAGCGGGACTGAAATCCAGTTGGTATTTCTTGGCCATTTCGAACGAAACTCACTCCTAATCCAATTTGAGCTCTGCAAGTCACGAGTTGCCAGAGACATTCGTACAGTAGAACTTCTATACCTCTTCGCATCAACATTAAAAGGAACAACGGGTCTACAGCCTGCACAGCTTTCGTGTACTTTCTGTGTTCGAGTCCTTGCTCACAGAGGATGGGATCGTCTGTACAGTCCAACACCCTCTTGAAGCAATCGCACTCGGGTGGGTAACTATTCCGGTGTGTCTCTACGAGGTGTCGTATCAGTCTTTCTCGGTTACGATACGTTTGAGCACAGTAAACGCAGGTAAAGTTTGTTTTTACCATCGCTCCAACTGAATGATTCTGTTTAATAATATAAATAACATGAGCAGTAATAATTTCAACGTCCTGTTCTCGGTTTAATAATATAAATAAAAAGAGGAAAAATTTGGTATTTTTGTTGTTATTTTCCTAGAACAACTGGCTTTTCGTCGAGCCAACTGTCGAAGCGCTCGTCGTAGCCTTTCCACCTGACGAGGTAACGAGTTTTCCCTCCCACTTTTTTAGTCTTCATAATCTCTTAGACTAAAAACAGATCCGGCACGTTAGTTTTCTGCAACTCTTGCTCGTAAAAAGTGCCTTCGATTTTACTACCCAGTTGGTCGACCAACCTGTAGCAAGTCGGTCGAGTTTTTCTCACTTCACTCACCTCGAACAGTTCGTTGGTAAAGTTTTGCAAATATCCCTTGTCGAATACAGATTTTGCCGTTGTCACTCTTACTAAATCCCCGACTTTGAAACTATTCTTCTTCTTTTTGGAAGGGCTCTTTTTCAGCAATATGTTTCTGATCTCCAGTTCATCGCTCTTAGTTACTTCGGATGGTTTCATTTTAATGGTAGATTGAACTCTGTCGTTGTAATTTTTGACAATTTCATCTATAATGTCTATCCACTTGTGGTTACCTCGCAGAGTGAACCGTTTCCACATGTTCGACTTCAATGTGCGATTTAGGCATTCTACTACGCTCACCTTGAGTTCTGACTTGGTCGAATAGTGGTTTATTTTGTGGCGTTTCATTAGTGCTGCGAAATCTTTATTGTAGTATTCCTTCCCTTCGTCGCTTTGCAGGCTTTTAGGTGGATTAGACATCGTGTTTAATATCTCGTTAAAAGCGCCAGTGACATCCGCGGCGTTCTTCGATTTCACAGGGACGGCCCAAGCGTATTTAGAGAATACATTGATGGCAGTCAGCAAGTATTTGTAATTTTCGTTTTGTTCTGCGTAAGGTATCATCTCCACCAGGTCCGCTTGAACTAAATCACCTATCCCGTAGCTAATAACGCGCCTCCTCGGAAAGTTTTGCCTAGCTGGCTTGTGTAGCTCCTCCACTAAAGTTTCCATTTGATCTTTTTTTTTTAATTCCCATTCCCAACTTTACTTTGGTTTTCATAGCTGCGGCTACGGCAGCTGCTGCCAACTTCTCTTTCAGACCAGTTTTGCTAGATTTTGCTACTTTTACTGCATCGGAGGCCAACTTTCTATCAGCTTCGTGCCTTCGTTCCAAGTCTGGTTTGGCAGAGTATTCGATGTCGTGCTGTTTGCAGGCCTCATCCAGAGAATTGATGGCAGCATCGCCTCTGTTCAGTCTCTTGTTCAGTTTTGTTCCCGGACTGCAATAGTTGTATCCCGGAATGTGAAGTTCTACCGGCAACTTGTCGATCGCGCTGTTCAACAATCCAGAGCCTCTGCTCTTCTGAAACTGTGCTTTCCTCGTGCCGCACACTTTACACTCGCCCTTCAGCAGTTGTCGATAATTCTTAGTCACAACGTGCCTGACATTTTTACTGGCTGTAACTCTTTTGCATTTGAGGCAGTACATCTCTGTTTATTTATAAAATGAGAATGAAAAGGTATTTTAGATTGGCTGTAACTCTTCTGCATTTGAGGCAGTACATCTCTGTTTATTTATTGTCATTTTTACTGGCTGTAACTCTTTTGCATTTGAGGCAGTACATCTCTGTTTATTTATAAAATGAGAATGAAAAGGTATTTTAGATACTAGTTTTGCAGAGAATTTATCAAAATACCATTTTTTTTTCTTAAAGCAGCTGAAAGATGAAAGTGTTAAATTATGACATAGCCGATGTCAATAAGCGACCATCGACTGGTAATTTACTGAATTTTCCAGAGGACGTAAGGTGCATCATTTGCGGCCCTGCCGTTTGTGGAAAGACCAATTTAGTTATAAATTTCATTTGCAATCCAGGTTGGTTGAATTATGACGGCCTGCGCGTGTACTCCAAGTCTTCATTTCAAAACAAATATTTCCATCTTAGGAGAGCTTTCGAGGAAATATGTCCGGACGTAGCTACCTTTTGTTCCAACAACGAAGATATCCCACCACCAGAAGAACTGCCATGTGGTAAAACGTTAATTTTATTGGACGATTTCATGATTGAGAAACAAGACAGAATCGCTATTTTGCCTACAGCAGGCACGCGGACGCCTCAATCTTTTATTTATGTCAGACTTACAGCAGGATACCCAAAAGAGTTATTCGAGATAATTCCAACATTATAATTCTCTTCAGGCAAGATGAAGCAAAACTCAAACATGTCTTCAATAACCACATTAGTGGTGACATGATTTTCGACGAGTTTCGTAGCATGTGTGGTGAGGTTTGGAACTCTGTTCCGTACGGATTCCTACTCATCGATAAAACTAAACCCTTGGATCGAAGGTATAGAAGAATGCTCGACTAACAACGACATGTCTGCCGAAGTTTTTGTTGACATTAACGTATGTCTAGGTTTTTGTTGACATTAACGTTTGTTGACTTAAACATTATTTTATAAAGTACTAAACTGTCATGTCTACTAAAACTAAAAATAAGAGAAGCAAACCCCAGAAAGCGGTCGATCAGTACGAGGCTCTAAAAAAGCGTCTGAAACAAAAATTTCAAAATATAAAACTGGAAAAGCAGACAGAATCTGAACATTTGCAAAAGATATTCAAACCAGTAGTTGATCCTATAGTAGACCAGACTAAAATGCAGATGCTACAGGGAAGCGAGGCTTCGGCTCAGCGTCAACGACAAATCAAAGAACTGTTGGCTCTAGAGGCTGGACAGAAGAAACAAGAAAAATATCACGGGAAACGGTTAGAGCATATTCAGAAAGCTTTGGAAGTGGCAACGGGCCGCGTCGATACTGAAGACGAGAATATAGACAGTGACGATGGCGAGATACAGTTTCGCGCGGGTGTCAGGAGACGACTCTCCCCTTCCATGGGTGCATTACCTGATCCGCCCTCCGACATGTCACTTGCCCTCACGCCGGGGGCTCGTAGGAGACAAATGGAAGAGGCCTCTTTACTTGGAGATTCCGCAGTCAGACTCGGTCCGCTAGCTACCAAGTATCTAAGCATGTTTGCCACTCGAGAGACTCTGACCGACCCCATTTTTGGCATTTGATACGACCCGGAGACTAAACGTTACATGATTGGTGCAATGGAGGTACAATTTCAAGACGACGACTTGATCGTGGGAGGAAAAAAGTACGAAGGGACGGACGATTTGTGGCAGTTGGTTATGTTAAAAAACCCTTCGAAGCCACCAGATGGAGATGCTAGCCTTTTGAACTACCACGATATTCTGAAGAGGAGTAAAGCCATATATCACAACAACGACGACAGTACGAGAAGACTAAAGTCCAGCGCCGGTTTCAAGTACACGACTTTTATAAAACCTGTTTGGGGCAGACCTGCCGAGGTTGTAGGGAAAGGATACTGGTTCTATAGAGATCCGAATGACTTGTGCGAAAGACTGAAGCTCCTCAGAGCCTCTACAGAGGCTAGCAATAATTCTCTGGACGAAGAATTCGTGCACATTTTCACAGAAATGCGGAGCAAAGCATTGCTGTCCGACGGAGAGTACCGAAAACTGATCGGTGAATTCGGTAAATGTTAACTAATGTATTAAACTGAGAATATGTCGGTCATACTTTCCTCTGAAAAAACTGACTTTGTGACCAGTTTTCCTTCCCCGTTGATATTGGAAGGCGCTCACGAATTGGCTCTAGTCAATCTGGAAACTTACAACTCCATTCCTAACGTTATAGAAGACGTGACCGACTCTTTCATTTACAGCGCAGACGGCGGTAACACATGGATTAAAATCGTCGTCTCAGAAGGTTGTTATGAATTAGACGAAATTATAAACATCATTTACAGAAAATTCAAAAAGAGCAAGCATTGGGACGAGACTAATAACGTTTCCTACGTTCTA
>JAHWFP010109289.1:0-10167 GCA_023313725.1 Lithobius niger | reverse complement strand
AAACCAAAAAAAAAAACTATTAGTTTATTAAGACCTTAATAAAAAAAAAAAGGAAAGTGGTCTCTTTAGTGAATCTGGAGGCAACAATTTACAATCATTTTGGAATCAGATTAGGCTATTTTTTGTTATAACAGGTGGTTAATAATGAAGGAGGGGAAGTAAGGAGGGGGTGTTGGGTTTTGGTTTTTAATATTTTATTAGTTTATTGAAAAAAAAAAAAACAAGGAACTTGGTCTCTTTCCTGAATTTGGTGGCCCTGAAAAGGGCCGTTTTTTCAGCAGACGGTAATGAATGTGTTTATTCAGCAATATCTTCAATTCCACTCAAAGCAGAGTCACTTTCCTCTTCCATACTTGAATCTTCGTCACTTGATCCATTAACGGTAAATTGAAGTTTCTCAACAATAATATCAGACAAGCCGTCTGATTTCCACATTGCTGACTGCGTGAAGTCGTCGTACATTTTCAGCCGCGATCGTTTACCGACGGAGCCAGGACGCCTTTTCCCGGGAGTTGTCAAGCGGCCCGCACTTGAACGGAACTCGGCCTTTATACTGAAGATGGAAGTCTTCGAAATTCCAGTTAATTCTGCTGTTTCAGCTACAATGGTCTTCACGCTTTTAAGTGGATCCTTTTGCCGAAGTTTGCTGTACACATTCAAAACCGTCTGCTTCTGAGAGCTTGTCAAAGCCTTTCCTGCAGCCTGGCGCTTGAAAAACGTGACCGGAGAGGAAGCACCCATCTTGATTTTGGTCGATTGGCGGAGAAAAACGCAATATTTTGGCTTTTAATAAACTGCAATATTAGAGTAATTTGTGTCGCTGTAATCAGGCTTACTAATCCACATTATGAAAGTTTGTTTTGGGCGATTAGCTATTAATAACTAATGTAATAACGTTTTTACATGCGCACTATTTCTCTTTGGTGCAGGGGTGAAGCATCGCGTGGTAGTGATTCGGCCACCTACCTGTTCGCGTTGGTCCACGCTTGACCCCGATTTTAGTTTAGAGGAAACCCATGCTACGCACGGGGCCGAATTAAGTTTCCAGAGCCGCCCCCCCCCCCCTTCCGGCCCCACTCCCACTCCCATTTTCGCACACACTGGCTAAGAAACGTTTTCACGTCTTAAAATTTCTTCAATCCATTTTTTGCGCATACTGGCTGACAAACGGTGATTAATGTTGGCTTCAGTCACTGAAATCACAGGATGCACCGTTTAAAGAATGTGAGCGCTGAACCATCATCTTTGCATGAAAGAATTTTTCTGTGGGAAGTCAATAAATAAGCTTTCGTAAATAGGCTAAAGTTGAAACCTTTAGCACGGCTGCTTTGGCATTTTCCTTTTCTGGGAGAGGAAAGAAGTAAATCGCCGGCCTATGCCTGCCTAACAATGGCTCATTATTGTTTTGTTGTCACTCACAGAGCTTTGATTGTAAACGACTACTTTGCAAGACAGCAATGATCAGTCTCGTGTTCAGCAGTGATTGTTGTTGTCTACTTTGAAACAATTCAGTTCAGCTCTGAAAGCCTTCATCTGCGAATTACATAAGCCATTGAATTGTTTCCGGCTACCAATTTCGAACAGGCCTCGAAATTAACATCGTAGATTAGTTTGATTTAAAACTGTACGCATTTAGCTGAAACATGGATTCTTTCGTTTTACCCATCAACAATCAATGGTTTGGACGATGGTTTTCAATCCTTAGCTCGTGCACCAGGAATTGTTAGGCACCGTAGCAAAGACATTACACGTGCACGAAGACAATGAGAAGCGATTAAAGTGATTGTTGTCCTTCCGGTTTTCCTTTTAGCTTTCCCTTTTAATTTAGCCTTCCTTTTAGCCGGCCTCCAGGATTATTATCTAGATTTATTTACTAGCTGGATATGAGCTTCCCTAATAAAGAAAGCTTTCAACGCAGTGTTAACTATGTCTATAGTTCGGTTGGCTTGTTTAGCAGCTGTTTGCAGTTGGTTCATTTGAAAGTGTTGCAATTTTAATAAAATTTGGCACTAATTTTGTTCACTACTACAAGAAAAATACATCTTTGAAGGAGAAAAATGGCTGCGAAGCGTCAGGCAAAGAAACTTCTATGTCATTATGTCACCGAAGTGAAATTAGGCGTTGTAGTTCAGTGGATTCATCTAGTTCTTCAAAGTACGGAATCGTGGGTTAGAGTGAGCTCATGTGGGGTTAATTTTTTATTATTTACTTGCGAACCTGTAGCTAAAAGAAAACGTTGTATTCTTTTTCTTTCTTTTTAGAACCTTTGTAGAATCTTTTTAGAACCTGCATCTTGGCTAATCTTCCTAAAACTTTGGTGACATTTTCTGTGTCCTGGTGTGATTCTTTCTTAGATGTCGGAATCTAAGAAAACGTGTTTAATAGTTTGTGAATTTTCCAGACTTTTGACAAATATTCCCAAATCTTTAGCAAATTTTTTAGGTTTGTGGAGAAGCTTACTGATTCTGTGAGTCAAGGGTGAAACTTCTTAAGGCCCGATGCACACATCCGTTTTTTAAACGTGCATTGACGCTGCATTGCCGCTGTGTTGACGTAGAAATCAATGAACACATGATCGTGAAATAACGCCAGTACACATTTGGTCGCAACCCATTTTGCTAACCTCGTGTACAAAAAATTATATTTTGAAACCAATGAGACGATATTCCTTTTTTTGCCTATATATCTCATGTAAAAAAATATATTCTGAACCAATGAGACGATATTGGGTATATTCATATACTGATTTAAGACGTACCAGGGGGAAAATATTATACATCCTTTGCAAATTAACTAACAAATTCGCTGGGGTTCTTTCATTACTCCCCTAGTAATCTTCAATCATTTCTGCAGCAACGTTCCATATTTCAGGATAGTTCTTTACTCCCCAATAAACCATGCCATGTCAATTTCTTCGAGATTGGACGCCATTTTTGGTAACGCTTTTGTGATAAATAATGGATGTGTGCAGCGCTCAAGTCATGCAAGGTGTGAGAAACCGGAGATACATTTGCGTTAACGTTGCGGTGCCGAGGGGAATTGCGTTGAATAACGAACGCACGATGGACGTGCGGTCGACGGAGGTTTGTGTGCACTACCCAACAGATGTCACATAAACCACACTGCAAATGCGGTAACGCAGCGTTAACGCACGTTAAAAAAACGGATGTGTGCATCAGGTCTTAGTCTGGTGTTCTTCCCGAATTTGTGATGAGTCTCTTGAAACTTATCAAAATATTACTGGAGCTTCTATAAATTTTCCGGAAAGTGGTACATTTTCCTATATTTTGAGCCTCTTTGGATATTGTAGCTTACTGTATCTTTTCTGGAGTGTCTTGAGACTGAGCAGCCC
This sequence comes from Lithobius niger, assembly GCA_023313725.1. Taxonomy (NCBI): domain Eukaryota; kingdom Metazoa; phylum Arthropoda; class Chilopoda; order Lithobiomorpha; family Lithobiidae; genus Lithobius; species Lithobius niger. Next base: position 6,815 of record JAHWFP010109289.1, on the reverse strand, counting down.
AAATGTGTGGAATATGTATGATTCTTGATTAGTATAATTTATGTATAGAACATCCAAAAACGTAAATATTCATGAATCTTTGTAAACTTTTGCTCAAGGTCTGAATTTTCAAATCCTAAGTACCTTTATGTACCGTTAGGCTTGTCAATGCACTTCTCATGCAATTTTCGTCGATACGAAAGGAGATTATTTTCTTTATTTGCTTTTCGGTCTTGGTCACCTAACAGTGAAACAACAAACGAGTACATAAAATATTGGAGAGAAAGCATCAACCGTGCTTACAAGGTATGGCGTTGTTGACGTCCCCATGCCAGAGAAGAGGACGTCAACAACCCCAACACTGATCAAGGTGGCGGATCACTGTTGGTGGTCAACAGTTCTCCGCCATCTTGACATCCCTTTCTCTGGAGTTTTACTTGTCGGTTAGTAGCTTTTTACCATGTTTACGCTCTAATATTTTCTGTAGGCCTACTTATTTTATGTAACCAGTGGAAGACAGTGATTTTCTGCTGGATCCCGAGCCATGACAGGATAGCTGGGAATGAGCACGCTTATGATGCAGCGAAAGGGGCCCTTTCTCGATAGGATTCTGTACCTTGTTCCCTCAGACATCTCTCCAGCTCTACGTCTGAGATTGCTCGCTGCTTGGCAAGCCGTGTGGCACAAACAAGATGGCAATAAGGTGCGGGCTATTAAAGGCACTCTCCAGGAATTGCACTCGGCTTGTCGCCACGGTCGCCAGGAAGAGGTCGTGCTATCTCGTTATCATATTGGTCACACCAACCTTACTCATTGCTTTTGAGGGGGGTTATCTCTCCTGAATGTCATTAGTGTCGCCGGCCACTCACAGTCCATCACGGTCTTATCGATTTTCACCATCTTGATGGTTTTCGTCACTGTTTCCACCTTCACCGAGACATTTCCTATCAATTGGGTGATGATTCTGTCCTCCTGTCCGGGTTTTTTTTTTCAATTTTTGCAGAAGGTACAAAATAATACGATAAGGTCTAGATTTGGGGTTTGGTTAACATCTCTGTAATGGATAGTGCAGTAACAACCCGGGCCATTGCACACTGAAAGAGGTTGGCGCTATTGACCTAGCTGTTGACACGCCATTAAACCTTAATTCCCTCTACTTCTTTGTTGTACCTATGTTTGGCAACCAAGACAAAAAGAACGTGTTTAGTAAGACCCAAAATTAAAGCTTGTTGATTTCATTTAGTTGTGGGTCATACTGACAAATCGAGAGCGTCCATTAAAAAATGCTCGAATTTTCTTGTTTCATTAATTTTAAGGATTTGTCTCTTTAATGCAAGCTTACATCCTGCTCTCTGCGCTTTAGCTTTTTGTTTGCATCAGTATCGCTGTATTTTATTAATGCAGATACGAACCTGATGATTAGTCATTTTTATGTTGCTTTACTGCATTGCTACAACGTCAAGTGCAACTATGAAGACGAACGGCGCATGGCGAAGAAAACTGTTCTTGCAACTGCTTAACAGGGATAGCTAGAATTATATTTTAAAAAAACGTATAGTACTTGCTCATTTGCTCCTGGTAATAGTCATAGCTATACTTCAGCAACAACGGTCCGTGATAACGGATTTATCAAATAATTTTACGTACAAGGAGGCAGCGCTTCATCCCGAGGCCGACGATCGAGGATGTTTGCTGCCTCCGAGGACGTGAAAACCATCCGATAAATCCCTTCTACTGACCCATTCTTACAAAAGTATAGCTATAAGTCTTCTATTACCATACTTTAGTGACAAAAGTTTTGACGTCTCCTTCTCTGGTATGATAGCCTTTGTATTTCGTTGGCCTTGGTGCTTTAAAGAAGCAATTTGTTGTTGTGGTGAATGATACTCTCGTTTCACATTTTTTTCTTCTTTTCGTTTAGTCCCGTTGGAAGTTTCTGTATTTTGTTGCTCGTTGTCTCGTCTTGTATTCTAGGGCCATCATCCTTTCCTTTTTCCACCTTACGATACGAAGTTGTGCTCAATTCAACCATGTTTTTTTTCGATCAACGTCCTTGCCTAAATGACACTGGTCAAAAAACCAGGGTTGTTCGGATACTTAGCAACAATGAAAAATGGCAACAAAAGTAATAATTAAGGTCCAAGATCTAACAATCCAAAACCTTACCACTTCGTCTAACATGCTAATACAGGCAGAGTAATCTGCAGGCAGTTTTTGGCCGCATTTTATACAAATAAAAACGCATGCATCACTACGCATTGAATGAAGTAACAAAGGCACCTTATATTTTGAGGTTTCAATAGTTGTCTCCATTTTCAAAGGTAAAACTTTTGAAAAGGACAGGACCATGGACCTGTCCGGTGCGACTCACAACAATATTAGGAGCTCAGACAATAGGGCCGCCACGACTGACCCATTTGTTCGAGGATATGTATGTAATTGGCCAAACAAATCGCATTGGTGAATCTTTGATTGGTGAGTGACGACAACTATTGGCGGCTCGTGGCGGTTGTTAAAATGATCATTTAAATTTTACGAAGGTTTGTGTCGTTATCTCTAAGTGTATTTTTAAATAGTATTTATAAAGTTATGACTCACTCAGCCACGGTTAACTATCACTGAGGGTACATGGACCTTCTCAAATCGACTTGAGCTCACATCGATGTGAGTTTCAGGGCACTTTAAACTCAAGTCGACTTGAGAAGGTCCATGTACCCCCGTCAAAGCGACGTCACGTCGCTTTCACTTAATCCATCTGTTCGCATCGATACGAGATTTCAAAGCGATGTGAGAACCTCCATGTAACCGCTAGCGCGTTAACTCAAGTCGCCCTAGCTTTCTCTGGACTTGCTGATTGGCTGGAAAAAAGACGCGACTACATCACTAGAGGGGGTGAACTTGCGCGCAACTCCCTTTCCGGTCAAGGGTCAACATGGCTTAGCAAACCCAAGCAAGGGCACCTCGTGTGCTGTGGACCGAAGACGAGACAGCGATGATGTTCGACCGCATCTTGTTTAGTTGTCGTGATAGTAATTTCTACTGTGTTGGTCTGCAGGGTTTTAATGAGTTTCAGTGTTTACACAGTGTCAGTGGTTTTATGCTGGTTGGTATTCACGGCTGCTGCCTTGCCTGTTTTTTTCCCCCTGAACTCTATTTCAATCTGTAGCTTGAAATTTGGAGGGACAGAAATCTAGGGAAAAACGCCATGTAAAAAAAAAAGCTTGGTTGAAAAATAGCCAATGAAAATAAAAACCGCTACTGTTATTCTGAACAAAACGTTTACTCAGGGGCAAGCTTCGCATTCTACCTATGTCTTATTTGCTCCTGCAATATCTTATTACTTCTTGTTTCCACGCCATTTTTTTTTGAGGGGGGGGGGATGACCCGGGAGGGGGGAGTGAGACAAACAAATCCGGAAAAAAATATCAAAATTTTATGCAGGGAAATACCGAAATAGTTTTGAGAAAAAAAAACTGATGTTTCTTTTATTTAGCCAAAGTCGTCCAAACTAAATTGTTTATTTTCTACTAATTCTCTCCCCGTTACGGAATTTCTAGAAAAAATGTATGATTTCTCGACTCTTCTTCCCCCCCCCCCTCCCTCCCCGGGCCTTTACTCCCATCCCAATTTTAGAGGAAACTAGTGATTTCACGAATTTTCTTTTAATGATCTTAGGACACCCGACCAAAATGAGGACGACCCTTTCCCGGACCTACTCTTTCCGAATTAAAAATTTGGAGGAAATTGTGACTCGCGTTTCATTTAATTATTCCAGGATGATTAAGTTAATCTTGATCCAGCAGCATTCAGCTAATGAATGATGAATATACACATGGCCACATTCATTTAGTCAGTATTTTTTGTAAATTTTCCACCAGATCTTTTTCACGCTTTTTCGTCGTTATCTTTTTTTCCTTCAACTTTTCACTGCGTGTTTTTTATCAGCCTTTTTCTCCACCTTTTAACCGAGTTCTTTTTATTAGCGTTTTCCTGGTGTTTTCCCCACGGCTCCTTTTTCCACACACGAACTTATTGTACATAAGTCCACCACCCCCTCAAAAAAAGATATTGCATATTTACACAATTCCTTAAATGGCACATTTCGTGCCCTCCCCAACCACGATTTGTTGAACCCCATATACTACACTGCGTATGCCTATGAGTTTACGTGTTGGTCAGAGTGTCTGCAGAATTACGCACAAAGCCGCCATTTAAAAAATGTGTCACAATCAGGAGGTGGCGGTGGCGCATAACTTTCGTATTTTTACGCGCCATTATTAATTGTGCAAAACAAAAAAAACAATACAAAAATAAAAGTTTTTTTTAATGGGACGGGGTGTTCAGACGTTAGGAAAGGGAGGGCGGGCACTAAAACTCAAGGAACGAAAAGGCGCGTTTGTCATTTAGGATATAGGAATGAATTCCTATACTAATTATTATTTCTGGCTTCGGTATGCAATTAAAATAAACTTTGTATTTTAAGAAATTTTTTTCATTAAAAAATGTTAAGTATTTTTATTTATTCGGTGAAGAAATAAAACGAATAAAACAATCACAACTCGCCGAAGATCACACGACCGGTAGTAGGTTTTGAGCATGCGTGGATTCCAGCTCTACTTCGCTCTCAAGGCGACTTAAGACAGGTGCCATGTACGCGTAGGGTGGGCGGAGTCGCTGTAACTCTACGTCCATGTATCCACTCCTCGCTCAAAGCGGCTTGAACTGAAGGAGACGTGAGTTCAATGCGCATTGACTTCACATCGCTTTAGCAAGTTCCATGTACCCCCAGTGTATTTTTCTGCGTCTATAACAAACAGTGGAACGTTCGCGTAACCAGAAAGTGTTCCTAAGAGACGAAACTTTCACATTCTTTCAACTTTAAACTATTACCCTCAGTTGACAGAAGCTGCAACCGTAGAAATCAATCCAATCAGTGGCGCTTTTGGCGGCCATATTGTCCAACATAGTAGCGTATGCTACCAGACTTCAGCCAAGATCCGGCCGGTACTGTAAGCCCTGACAGGACACAAAACTATAGAAACTCTTCACCAGGAAGCCGCCATACTACGTTCTATAGAACGGATGCTGCGTCTTGACAAACACGAAGAACCCAAACCAACAAAATCTTGTAATGTTGCAAACTGCTTTTCGCGTTTGTCAGTGCCCATTTGCAAAATTCAAAACGTAACAAGCGAACGTGTTGCTTCAACCATCCTTTACTGCAGCATGGTTCATTCTCTGTCGACAAGCAGGCGTCATATTCATCGTAAACGTGGGTTCACTTCTCGGCGAGGATCACTGGAGCGCGTAATGCAATCAAGCAAGTCAGTCGGCGGAAACGAAAGGAACGATGGGAGGGAGTTAGGTTGCCATGTATCTCTCCGCGCGACTGAAGCCAGGCTTAAAATAGGAACAAGACCAAGGCGCGACTGAACGGACGCATGTGGCATTCGACAGAAACGGCAATTTATATTTTTATATTCTAAAGGCTAGACGCATTATAAATGCAGTTGTTTATCTAATGCATTAAAGTTGATGATGTCAGTGTTAGCCACAGTTGGAAGAATATATGTGGAAGAATTTAGACACATGGATTCATTATACGAATGAAAAAAAAATATGATTGGAAATGTAGACTTGTTAAAAACAGAAAGCAATATTGTTAGTTTGTTAATAAGTGCATCCCTTGATCAATGGTTCGGTATGCCAGATTGGCTGCTTATTTCCGTAATCAATAATCTAGACAGACGCTAGTGTGTCGTACCATGTAAAAATTAATAAACAAGACAGAAAGCCAAATTGTTAGGTTTGCTTCTGTATTCAGTTACACGCGTAACGCAACCGACCATGCATAATCAGCATTCGTCTGTGAGGACACTAGTAGTAGAACAGCGTGGCACCGTAACGGTAGGTGTGTAATCTCCCCAAAACAAAACGTTGTTAAGAATTTTCATCAAGTTCGAAGGTTAAATCACAAACATGAAAATTGCTTAAAACGCTATTTCCAATTACTTCATGTAACGTTTGAAGTCTTAGTCTGTGGGGTTAATTTGGCGAAAAGTTTGACTTTCATACCACGACTTCAAATGGCCGAAAAGCTTGGTGTAAATCCTTAACAAGTTTTGTTTTCGAGAGATATCACATATTTTGGTCTTTTTTTTTGTTCTTAGGTAAAGCCGAAAATCCAGTTTAACGATTTCATTGTTTTGTGGGTTTTTTTCCCGTTTAGCTTTCCTTCTGTTTTGAGGGCAGCAGTAGGGTTACAAGTTGACTTAAACACTTCATCAACATCTCGTTTTGGAGAATCCCATTTTGCCAAATATTTTTTTTTTTCAAAATTACGTGCCTCGGTCGAGCCACTGCGCACGCTGTGGCTAAACATATAACATCAGACACCACAACCAAACACAAATTCCTTCTAATTAGGAATGCATCTTTAACTTCTCCACTGTTATATTTTGAAAGAATATTTTGATTTAGCGAAACGGGATTTGGCGAAACGAGAAATCCCCTTTGGCCGAATTTTGATCTGGGCTTAATTTTTGTCGAAACGGGATTCAGCGAAACGGTCATACACCACCAGAAACAACACAAGAATACTCATTCCGTAGTGCTGTTTTGACTTTGATTCAGTTAAACCTTACCTTAAGGCTTAAACATCAAACAATATCTTTTTTTGTTTTCTAAAAGGTGTATCTTACTTCTTCTTTGTCGAGAAATCCACTGAACTCGCCTTAGTAGCAGGGAAAAGCAACAAAACTTACTTATTGAAAAGTTATTTACGGTCAGTTCTTCCAAATGGTATGGGTAGAGAGCAAATAATAAAACTACTTTTG
>JAHWFP010109244.1:0-16020 GCA_023313725.1 Lithobius niger | reverse complement strand
CCTTTGTATGCATTTCATAAATTATTATTTTGCAAGGACATCAAATTATTATTTTGCAAGGATATCAAATTTAAGTATTACTGATACATGTCTGTCTATGCTGCAGAAAACCACAGAAGCTTTGTTCATCACCACTTCTCCTCTGCTGTATGGATACTGTTCTACCTTTCAGAGCCGTAAGTCACTTTATTATAATTGGATAGAACAAGATAACTCGCGCAAATAATCCTATGCTATATGTTTGGACACGTTATTGTGTGTTCGTGGTTGATAGAGAAAAAGAAATTGACTGATAATGTTGTTTACCAACCTGTTAACTGGAAACAAAGTTGCTTAAAGATTTCATAATAAAATTTAAGTCATTCATTAATTTAGGGGGTAAATACCATATAATTTTCGGGAGGTTTAGTAAACAATTGTATGGCTCCGTACACTCCCATGGTCGGCTGTCAGTTGCAAAATAAACACCATTGTTAAGAAATAAATGCACAATGGAATGCACAATGGAAGCTAGTCGTGGCCAACTTTACAATTATAACGACAAAGGGTGTCGGTATAAAAAAATGTGAAAAAAGGTTAAACACAAGCCCACGTCTTGTGCATAATATTTGAAGGTGCACGAAAAAGACCCAAGCGAATTGGGCCAAACAAATCGCAGGAAATTGTCCTGACCAACCGAGATTTCTCATGTAATGCTGGAGTCAATAACTCCCCAGCATGTTGCCATGAATTTTAAAGGTCATGCTGATGCTGCTGAAAAAGTCAATATCTGTGGTAAAAATCAGACAAGCTAATAAAGAGAATAGAAACAATAACGGTTAAACAAATGGTTAGACCCAACGACCACATACTGGATGTGCTTAACTAAGTCGAAATCAACAATTCCATTGTTTTAAAAATGGTACATACTGCACAGACCTCATACCACCAGCCTGTTTATACATTTCGGATAATGAAAAAAAAGTGAAATAATAGCAGGGAAATGCTGCAGTCGCCATGAAAGTCGCCATCAAAAAACTGTTCTTTGATTGCAATTCCTCCTACCACCAAGAGCCAATGAAAAAGTGCACATTAATACGAAGATAATTTTTTAACGCTTCTTTTTTATAGTCTGTGTTTGGTAGTAGCTTTCATAGTCTGTTTTTTATAGTCTGTGTTTGGTAGTAGCTTTCACAACCAAAGCAAAATTATGTCAGTATTCTCCGATAACTGAGTATTTATTTTTATTTTTTAGATTCACTAAAACCTATTCCAACTGAATACGGACGATTTGAAATCTTGTTGCATTTGTATCCTGGCCACACGTGCAGTAAAAAGTCAGTAAGCCCAGTAAGTCACACCCTATCCATAACCTATTGTACCAACGTCGTAACCCATTTAGTTAGGGATGTACCTTTAATATAAAGGTACATCCCTAACTAAACTACTTTGTACTACTTTGTATCATAGAAAAAACATAGTAATTACAATTTGAACCACTGCGACTTATTCCACAAAGTTGTATTCAAAATACGAAATCCAACTATTAAATGATTGATCCTCAAAACCTTCAGAAACCCTCTTGACCATATTAGCAGCACAGCTTCTATGAAAAACGTTAAAGGGGAATAATGACTTTTGCAGGGAAACTATAAAAACTATAAACATTGTTTCATAGGAAGATCTACTTAAAAATTTTCATTTTCATTTATCCAACAATGTAATTTGGAACATTTCACTATTCTAATTCTAAATCTAGCTATTGTAATTCTAATTTGGAATACTTCACTAATTCTATTGTCAAGAATTACGCATGAAAGAAAGTTTCAGTGAAAATCCAACACGCACAGGGGATTGTCAAGCGATTATATTTCAATACTTATAATATATACTGACCACACAACTTCTCAGACCACACAACTAAAACTGACATTTTGTCTCGGTAAATACACTTTCAGTTGTGGTCGTAACAGAAAGAGCATGCGGTTGGATGTGGTGCAAAAGTAATGTGCATGGCGCATTCTTCATGGATGTATGCAGGATCAGTCAATAGCCAGGTAATTTTAGCTGTATGGCCTGAGAAAAAATGCTAAATTGTAATATTAGCATCAAAATATAATCATTTGACAACAACCTGTGTGTGTGTGTATTGTTTTCAGTTAAAGGAACAAAAAAACATCCTGCTTTATTAAAGTTCAATGCTGCAGTCTTCTAGCATCGTAAATTTTTTTGTGGTTAAGAATTTGCTGTCTGGAGGTTTTATTATTGTGTCTTGAGATAAAAAAAATAATGGAAATAATGGAAATATGTTGGAAAACGACGTTCTTCTAGCTGAAAATGTGGGCTAGTTCCCGAGATATTCATTCGAGATCATGTAGAATGGAGTATTATTACTTTCTTTCGTATTATCACCACTTAATCATCCACCAACCTTTGTCTCTTGAAAAGGTTGGATTATTAATTTTATAAAATTAGTTCCTCCTATCCCCATTTGTTAAATCTTCTACACATCATCATCATTGTTTTTCGGCTTGTTCAGTAGGTTCCTGATGTTCACATCCTCGTCTCCAATCTGGCCTATCTTGTACCTGCATCTTCAAACCTTCATAGCTTCCCTCCTTTAAATCATACATCATATTTCAATCTCCTTCCCATCTTCTTCATGCTTTCCACCATGCCATGACCTCTTTCATAAAACTTTTGCCACGTAAAATACTTCCTTCTTAATTCATCTTCCTTCTTTTCACCATTTCTAACAAACTTCTTTATTCACTAATTCTTTTAGGAATCTCTTCATTTTTAACTATGTCCATTTGATTTTTCTACATTCTCCTCCGCAGCCACATTTCAAATGCTTCTAGCCTTTCCGTATCACTCCTCATCATTGTCCACATTTTAGCCCCATACAAAAGCAGTCTTTAGCAACGTTTTTCTAAATGCCAGAAATTTTTTTCTCACAGAACAATATCTGCTTTCTCTTAAAAGCACGTTTTGACATCCCAGTTCTACCTCTTAACTCCTTTTCACTTCGCCATTCCTCTGTTATAATTGTTTCCAAATACTTGTTGCTGTATCCTTACCCCTTTCATATCCACTTCCAGAACTTCCTCATCTTCATACGCATGGCTTTAGTCTGTGTGTCATTTATGTTAAGACCATCTTCTTCACTATGTTCCAGATTCTCCAACGTTAGCCTATCTCCAGTTCCACTGTCTCAATAACCAATGAAACCATATCATCTGATAATGTCATAGAGTTGGTTACTCCCTCAGTACACGCATTATTGCATTACTCACAGCATTACTTAATCATCTCTTCTACTACATCAAAAAACTGATAAACCTAACAGGAGATGTGCCTAGTTGCATTATGATTAGAGGTGATTTAATCCCGATGTATACCAGGGCGTTCCTAATAGGACTAGTCAAATTTTAACCATAGCTGCTACTCATCAAAACATAGCAGAAAGTCCCTATAAACATTGGTCCGAAAATGCTTCCTTTCAGATGTAACACTGGGTGGTGTTAAGTAATTCATATTTGTATCATACTGGCTGTAACAATGGTTTGTAATCATTTTAAATTTACAAAACAAACTGAAAATTAATCAACACTCTTTCAAGCTACTGGGATAATAGGTGGCTGAAAATAACTGGTAATCAAACACCTACCAGAGGGCTTACTAGAAACTATTGCCACCACCCCACCCTACTATAAGCCACTTGCAATAGGAACGTTGGTATGGCAAAAACAAGTGTTTAGCGTTGGTTTGCAATCCACTGTTTGCAATCCACAACAAGACTAACAGCAAATTATTCAATACACTCTCAAACTACTGGGATAGTGGTGCCCACCCACCCAAATGAGCCACTTTCGACATGAACGTTAGTATGGTGAAAACAAGTGATCAAACAAGTGTTTGTGTCTGACAAGAGACACTCGATGACATCAAATGATGGCAAAACAATTTAACAGTCTTTTGTCAGTTGTCACTGCTCAGGAATGATAATCAATTGCTCCTGAGGTAATCATTTTTGGAGCACAAGGCAAGCAAAAGAAAAAGCAAATTACATTGTCCTGAAATGTTTCTTCACACTCCATGCACAATAACTGAAGCACCAAGCAACGTCTGTGCAGAAATCAAACCTGCCACACTTTCAATACTGCTGTAATGAACTACTGTAGTACACATGAAATAAGGTGTTCGAAGTAGCCTCAGTGAGCAGCAACGGTAGCTCCACAGCGTCGCACCATGGATTGTCAAACACGTTCGAGAATTCTAGGTGTACCCGGAATTCTGTTCCACCCATCCACAATACGGTCTCATAAATTCTGGAACTGGCGTAACATAAACAAGACTTTTGAGGTATCCCCAAACAGAAAAAGTCTACAGGATTAACGTCCGGTGTGTGTGCAGGCCATGTAATTGGTCCACCCCTACCAATCCAATGCCCAGGGCAGCTATGGTTGTGAAATTACCTAGCAGTGAGGCTAAAATGGGCTGGAGCACCATCATGCTTGAACCAAAGTTGATCCCAATGTAATAGCCTCCATCAATGCAGGCAGCTCATTTTCCAGGAAATTCCTGTAATTGGGACCATTGAGTCTGCGAAGCAGAAACATTGGTCCAGTGAGGTAGTCCCTTATGATTCCGACCCAGACATTCCACGAGAACCAATGTTGATGCCGCGACTGAGTGATAACATATGGGTTTTCATCAGACCACTGATAATTGTTTTGAAAGTTCACAATTGCATTCCGTGTGAAGCTTTCCTCGTCTGTGAAGAAGACATGCTGCTTAAAGGTTAGTTCAACACACTGCTGCATGTACCATTCACAAAACGTTACACGAGGAGGGTAATCAGCTAGGGAGAGAGCCTGCACTCGCTGCATGTGATATGGGTGAAGAAATTACTGCAGTATTCTCCACTCACTTTGATGTGAAACACCAATTTCTTTGGTGACCTGTCTCGTTGAATTTCGTGGATCCACATCATAGATCATGTTGAGCACCCGTTCTTCAGCTTCAGGTGTTTGGTACCTGCTACCTGTCTCGACCGCAGTCAGAAATGATCCTGTTTCAGCAAGACGACAATGGATGTCACTAAATGTATCTTTGGCTGTATACTATTGTTGTAGTAGGTTTCCTGAGAGAGACGTTGGGCTGCGCTGCTGCTTCCATTCACTCGTTCATACGTGTAATGGATGTCTGCCATCTCAGCATTAGTGTAACGATGCATTGTATCAACACAAGTCAACGCTTTTTTTTGGAAATAAATTTTGTCACTCTCAGACAAGTAACCAGCACTGAAATATACTGGTTCGAAGGCTAACCAGCCAATTTAACAACATGGTTTTAAATACCAACCCGTGTTTTACATACATTTGCATAATGTGTAGGATTTCAAACAAATAATATCTTGTCCCCTACTTCCACTAATTGTTTTTTACCATACTAAAAATGTATCAAATTACAGTACTGCTTATATCTCACGGCCTACATGATATTGTTTACATTTGCTTGTTTTCCCTTTTTAGGGGTTTGAACAAAAGCAACATGCAAATATGAATGCAACGAAAAAGCAAATATCACAATAACATTTAACAAGAACAGTGTTGGACCGGAGGGTGCAGGCCAACCCATTGGGGCCTGCTATTTTAATAACTGATACAGTAAGCTTAAAAATTTTTTTTTGGGAGAGGGGTGGAGGAATACTATTTTCTTTTCTGAAAAGGGAGAAGAGAAGCTTACTCCGACACACCATCTGGGCCAGTACGAGCCTGATTTGGTTTTAAACACTTGTTTTTGTTTGTGCCATACAAACATTCTTTTCTCAAGTGGCTCCCTGGAAGGGGGGGAGTATTTTGTAGGCCCCCTCTGGTAGGTGTTTGATTATGAGTTATTTCTCGCCGCAAACTATTCCAGTAGCTTGTGAGAGTATTGATTAATTTGTAGTTTGTTTTGCTGTAATTAAAATGATTGCAAAACATTACAAACCATTAAGAGACAAATAGGCCTATGAAATTACATGACTTCACCCTGTGATATCTCGGAAAAGAAGCATTTCCGGACCCATGTTCATAGGGAACTTCTGCTTTGTTTTGATGAGTAGCAGCTATGGTTTAAATTTGACTAGAACTTTTAGGAATATTTTGCTAGCAGGGTTGTGGGACGGAAGGAGACTACTCCTCCTAAAATGGTCAAGAGCGAGTAAAAACCTCGAGTTTATTTTTAATTTGGGTTACTTTTCTATTTCAATTTAGAATATAGTTTTTTTTTTAAACAACTATGGTCTTCATTAGGTACAGGCAACAATAAAGAAGTGGCTATAATTTTGTCCTTATGAAGAGCATTTTGTATGGCTAAAGATAGCCCCAATCAATGGAAAAGTATGGCATATGCTCTGTTTTTGTGGCTTATCTGAAGGGAGTAAATAGCTACAATTGTCCCTCTGAAAGTCTACTTTGGCATGGACACTATTATTTAGACATTGATGAAAGGACATTTACTAGAGATTTGTATATATTTGGTTCCTGAGAAAAACCTATATTGTGTTAAATACAAAACTTATTGTAGACACTGAAATTTTTGTGAACCGCATTTCAAAACATTCTGCGACATCTAGCTTCACACAATATATTCAATTTTCAATAGTTCAGAGTTGCATTTTTTCCTATTTCCGGGTAAATCAGGAATAAGAAGATTCTTTGTGTTTTCGTGATGTAGAATTGATTTCTTTCAGGTGTATGTTCACGAGCCTGGAGAATATCCAATGATCCGTAAATTACGTTCTCATGGAGTTGGAGGACATACCGAAGTTAGGATAACAGTAAGACAAGTAAGCATCAGCATCAGTGTATACGAAACAAGATGATGAACATTCCTTCCAATCGGCCTAGTTACTAAAATAATTTAATTCTTTTATTTGGACTTTATTAAGGCCCTAAACACTACAGGCGAATCTATGCAAATCGAATATAAAATGTTATAATAGCAAAACTTAGTTGAGCTGTAATGATGCCTTAGCATATACTATGAGGCACCACCAGCTACTAAATCTCCATCAAACTTGGTAGTTAAACATTATGTACTTTCTGGCCAGGGTGAGGCTTGGAGAAATAATCCAGCGAGATGTTGACACTTAACATAAAAAAATGTCTTGCTCTCTGAAACATGTTTTCTTGATTTATTACATATATATTTATATATGTCGCCATGACTCATTATCCTGACATTATTTTTTTTGTTATTCGAAGTTTTAAAACCAGAAAGATGTTCAGTAACGAGATGCGGCAGCTCAGGCATTTGAACTGGGAAACCATAGATGATGGTAGAAGTCCTAGATGGGACGGAATAGATAACTTGTTTGCTGGTAAAGTCTGGTAGTTTCTCACGCTGTCATTCCATGTGATAAGCAGAATAAATGTCACTTTATTTTACCTGTATTTACAGAAGGGAATCCGTGTTAGAAAAAAACCGTCAGTAATGAACCGGCTTGAATAGTGCATCTATTTGGTTTGAATAGCACTTATTATTTGTCCAATGTTCCAATCTGTCTACAGTTTGCACTGCCTGGAGAGAGGTAATAACTTCCAAAGAAGGAGTCAAAGGCAGGACTTGGCACTATCAGTGAAGAGGTATTCAAAAAAGAGAGAATCAGAGGAAGTATTTGGGTTCTCTCAACAAAGAGGTGGTCAGAAAAGAGGCAGTGAGAGGCAGGAGTCAGGTACTATCAATGAAGACGTAATCAAAGAATAGAATAGAATCACAGGCAGGACTTCGGCCATGTCAAAGAAAAGGTTGTCAAAGAAAATGGCATCAAAGGCACCATTTGGCCCACGTCAATGAAGAGGTATTCAGCAAAGAGGTATACAAAGCGCGAACTCGGATCCTGCAAACGAAGGAGTAAAAGAAGAGGAAGTCAAAAGAAGAATTCAGCTGCGCTCAAGAAAAAGAGTGTAAAAGGCCAGTTTTCGATCCGGTCGACGAAAAGGGAGCTAACAGGAGAACTTGGCTGCTGTCAGTGAAGAGAGAGAGAGAGAGTCAAAGGCAAGACTAGGGTCCCATCAGTGAAGAGGTAGAAGAGTCAGATTAGTACATAGTCAATAAAAAGGTAGACTGAGGGAGGTCTAGGATCTTGTTAATGAAGAGGAAGGGCACAAGTCCTGTCAAAGGACATACAATCAGATTCAAAATAGGAATCAAAGAGGTAGTTGAAGAAAGGAAGTGAATGAAAAGGGCTCGGGTACTGCTAATGAGGGAGGTAGTCAATGAAGTGTCGGAGTAGTAGTCAAAGACACAGACAAAGCAGAGGGGGTTAAAGGAAAGATTCGAGTCCTATCAGCGTAGAGGTAGTCAAAGAATAGTTATTCAAAAGATGTACTCGTCATCTATGACTGAAGAGGAAATCAAAGGAGTAGTAGTCAAAGGGAGAATTGATGTAGTCAAAGAAAAGTCGAAGTAGGAGTGAAAGGGTCAAAGAAAAGGAAGTGAACAGCAACCCACTCTCGTCCTCTTAATTAAGAGATAAAGAAAAAGGTGGTAAAGGAAGGACTGCTCACGTCAAAGGGGTTGTTACAGAAGAGACTGTCAAATAAGTGGTAGTCAAAGAAATTCAAAGTACAAGACACAGAGATAGTCAAAGGAGAGGGAGACGAAGGCAGGACTAGGGCCTGTCAAAAAAGAGGAAGCAATGAAAAGGGATATAAAGCTAAGATTCGGTTCATCTCAATAAGGAGGTACTTAAAGAAGTAGTAGTCAAAGGCTGGACTCGGGTCTTGTGAATGAAGATGTAGTCAAAGAAGGAGTCAAAGGGAGGACTAGTTTCCTTTCAAAGGCAGGATTCCTTTCAAAGAAGAAATAGTTAAAGAAGACTCACATCAAGAATCAAAGATGCAGTCAAAGAAAAGGGAGTTAAAGAATAGGTATTGTTGTTGTAGAGAGAGTCAGTGTGGACTGATGCTCTAAGAGAATAAGCAAAAAGAGGGTCAAAAAGCAGTACTTGGATCTATCAGTTGTTAGTTGGTCACAGAAGAGCCAAAGCAGAAGTCAAACAGATAGTCAAAGAAGAGGGAGTTCAAGGCTGTACTCTCGACCTGTCAGTGAAGATGCACTAAAGAAGAGGGAGTCAAAGCTAAGACTTTGGCCCAGCCAATAAAGAAGAAGTCAAGGAAGAGTGAGTTAAAGGGATGACTTGGCTCATGTCACGGAAGAAATAATCATAGAGTAGAGAATGACATGCATGTCTTGGGTGCCATCAAAGAAGAGGTAGCCAGAGAAGTAAAGAGGGAGTCCAAGGCAGGACGCTTGTTCTGCCAAAGAAGAGTGAGTGAAAGTGATGACTTGGCTCCTGTCAAAGAAGTAGTAGTCCAGAAGAAAGTGCCAAATGCAAGAATTGGATCTGGTCAAAGAAGACGTACTCAAAGAAGAGAGATTCAAAGGTGGGGTTCGCATGCTGTCAGTGAAGTGTTAGTCAGGAGAGAGTCAAGTTAAGACTCAGGTCCAATAAAAAAACCGATGGTAAAGATAAGGCAGACAATGGCAAGACTTTCTTGTCAGTGAAAAGATAGTCACAGAAAAGGGAATCAAAAGCAGGACTCGAGTCTTAGCAATAAAGAGGGAGTAAAAAGAGGAAGCCAGCAGAAGACACAGCTCCTGCCAAAAAGAGATAGTCAAAGTAAAAGAGAAAAGGCAGAAATTGGGTCCTGTCAAAGAAGACAGTCAAAGATTAGGGTTCAAAGGCAGGGCTTGCATCCTGACATCCTGACAATCCACCAACTTCGATACAGTGAGGATGACGGCACACTGAATAAGTGAACAAAATACGAGCCATAATTGTATGAATAATAAATTGTCAAGCATGAGTGTTCACACGTACGTCTTTTTTTACGTGGTTGAAGTATTAAAGAAACGAATGCCAGTTTTATCAGTTACCTGATCACTTCGTTCAGAATCACTTAAACACATCGCACAACATAAATATAGATATAAACAAACGCCCACAAGACACGTTTCCGTTGTATTAAATATCGTACTTAATAATCGGCACATACATTTTCCAATTGTTTGGCTAAAATTTGCTGGACGCATGGAAAATGTGATATCCTGGCTTTAAAAGGTACTTACTCCTCAGTTTTAAAGAACAGGGTTCATGGATTGAGCGAGTGGAGCAAGCAATTTCAAGGCATCGTAATACGCAAACATATTTCTCTTGCTACAATAGAAGCAGAAAATAATGTGAAAAATAAACAGTGTGCAACATCTCGAACTAGTATACATCATAAGTCTGAACATTGATTTTGTGATACACTGGACAATCATCAGCTATATGAAGCATAGACTAACGTCACTGGAGTTTGGAGAGTATGGTATGGTCAGTCATTTTAAAGGAATGTTGTAGAAAACTAGAATATTGTCCTACCGGAATCGGACCAAAGCAGTTTCACACGTAGCCTGTTGGGGTTTCGGAATCTTTCCCTGAAGATCGTTTATGGAGGGCGGCTCTAGAGCCAACTGAACTTCGGACGCCGAAATCAGACTTAATACTTAACCTATAAGACTGTTCACTGTCTTTTTTCGGTGGGCTTATCTCTTTTTGAATTCATTATACTTACAAAGTATTAGCACCTTGGAACTCGCTTCCTGGTGTTGCTGATGGTGCAGTCTCAGTAAGAGCTTTTAAATTAGCCCTTGACAAAGCCCCTCTTGTAGAGTTCTTGATGCGACAATGTTAATTCTATATGGAACGATGTTATTTGGCTTATTGCCCTTCCGTATTCCTTACCATATTTCCATGATGGTTAAAGTTTTTTATTGTTATTTTTATTGTAAAAGTGTTCAACCACCTACATTGAAATGGTAGTGTGGCGGGTGTTTAAGTAAGACAGGTGTCCGCATTTTAAATTAATGGACTTTAATGACAGGAAGCTATAAAATAATACTACAACAAAATATTGGAAAGCATCTGTCTTCCAACTTAAAATGTAGGTAACAAATATAATTTTTCAGACAAATGGAATATTTCCAATAACTATTGATAGTCAGTAGTCAGTTTTTGAAGAGTCCTGGGGTCTACGCCTTTATATGCCGGACTCCTCATGATGATTTGGACATAAATCCACGTCATCAAGTTAGCTGGTTGCCGTAGTGATGTAATATAGGCAACCCGCAAGAATAGTTTAGGTGTCGTTTAATGATGTTATATTGTTTATAAATTGTAAACAAGGCTGAGCTGTTGGCAGCCTTCACTTCTTTCCAATCCTCCAAACCTTTCGGTTACCGTTTTTGTAAATATCTCCACTTCGCCATGTTAGTTTGATTTGTGAAGTATAATCATGAACTTTAACCAGTCTTTGCCAGTGTGGTAATTTCTCCTCTACACGATCCATCTTTACGTCGAATATATTCCACTGCGCTATTCATGCTGCTCTTGTTCTCGATACCCTAGTCAAATGCTAAAAAAAATAACATCGCTCTTAAACTGAATTATTTTCCTGAATTTAGGTAAAGTTTCTGAACAGAACTGGAAATATCTGTATTTCAAATGCCGATTACAACAACTGCTTTGAAAACTGTTTCCTAGCATACTCAGTGAACCATATCGATTGCAGGTATTGCTATTTAGTGTGCTTTTACTATATAATATTAAGTATGTTTACTCACTTAAAAACCTAAACGTAATCGGGGAAATATTTTCATGGAATAGTGGTCTCCTCTTAGCATACATGAAATTTAGACGTCCAAACCACCAAAATGTACCTTGATTTACATTTAGGTTTTAAGTGATGAAGATGAGCTTAGTTGAGCTCAGCTGTTCTAATATCAATTTGCGAAACGTGTTGCCTCAAGGTAGTGAATGTGTCCATGCTAATCATCCTTTGCCTTTAAGCTGGAATCAATATCAGCCCACTAATGGGACCCTAAATTATCCATCAGGTAAGCAAATTCCCCCCCACCCGATTTCAGCTGGTGTAGGCCTAAATTATCGTTTCTGCTGATAGACATATTTACCTCACCAGCTCACCTGAGCTACCTACCAAGACTGAAAAAAATTTGATAACAGTCTAATAAAGTTTATACCATGGCTGTGACGTCACGCTAACTCAACGCCATGCTAAATTTCCGTTGGTTAAATCCCGTTAACCAACACCGAAAGTGTGCGTCATCGCAAAAAGTGTGGGTTATTAAGTTACTTCACACTTTTGCCGATAACTCACACTTTTGTCAATAACCCACACTTTTGAAACTTCCGGATCACACGACTGGGAACGCACACACCAACAACCAATACATCGTGAAAAAAATACGTATCGCAATAAAAACGTACAAAACTTAATTACTTAAAAGGAATGAAATCCCATCCCTGCAAACTCTTCTACGTCTGGCCAATAATTTATTTAAATTCTTGGTCTGGCCGATATCTCAGCCATTCACGCTGCGTTAACTCCCCCCTCCCTCCACAAACTAAAATGCAATGACCTTCATTCATACCGATACCCTATTACCGCAGTTTTTAAACAATTCTCAAACTACAAACGCTCAAAATGAATTACATACCTTCCCACAATATCATTCTATCCCTGCAGCCTTTTATCAAAGTTCTATCACTACGAAAAGGCTCGAAAACACAAGCGACTAGGCTAGCGTGAAATATATCGAAACGATGCTGCGTATCCTTCCTGCCCACTTCCCCCACAAACGGACGCAAACGACTCGTCGGTCTACCAACCACTCCACCCTCAGTAAACTAAAATGGAATGACCTTTAGTCATTTCCGAGATATTTTCACAAAACACAAACACGTTTTAATTAAATACGAGTTAGCTTGACGTCCCAACCGTGATATAAATAAGTTATTTATTAAGAAACAATTGGTTACTGATTTTTAAACCATGGCTGCGATGATTTGGCCGCTCGACATGCAAATCGTCTCGGGAATTACGCCCTCCTCAACGTATTTGCATGTCTCGCGGCCAAATCATCGCAGGCGTGGTTTAAAAATCGATAACCAATAGTTTTTAACCAATAACTATTATTTAATTTGTTATTTTTGAAAGATTTAATTAGCAGGAAGGAAGTTGCACCCAGGACATTAGAACGACCTCCCCAACTGCATAAGATGTAAACAGTTTCAATTTTTGGCCAGAAAATACACAAAATAAAATAAAAAAAATTAATGCACATGACTTAAAAAAAAACTAAAACACCTAAGTCGAAATAATGTAACTTATACATTAAAAAAGTATAAGAGAAAACACATAGGCAGCTTAACCAGGAGCAATTTGGTAATGATGTATGTGGGAAAGACGTATTAAACCTGATAATGATTTTTCACCCACTTTTTATGTTGTAAATAACAGTATTTGGATTTTGCAGTTTTTACGTTTCAGTAAATCGTGTTCATTGCTTGTGTCCACTGTAAAAAATTTCAGTTTTAAAGTGAAGTTCCCAGTAAGATTTGACAGTCCTGTAATTCTTTTAAGATTTTACGTAACATTTCTCTACTTTTTGATCCAATGATGTCCCAGGGGCAGGATTTTGCAATATTTGTTTTCTCACAAGTTACTCAAGCTTTAAAGGCTGGTTGCCACCAAATAAGAATTGCAGCATCTAGGTCTATCGAGTTCTCTCTCGCAGGAAACAAAGGAATGCACAAAGCAAAACTTTTAAACGCAACAAACAAGCCACGTGACTCCTTAAGAATTGGGTAAAAATTTGGTACGCCCTCGTGCACCTGGAAACAAGCTATGAAGGTTAACGATACTGATGTCACTAGATGGCGTCACGGAAAAATGTAAACAAAATCCCCTGGCGCCATCTAGTGGTATTAATATCGTAAACCTTTATAGCTTGTTTACAGGTGCACGAGGGCGTACTAAATTTTTACTCAATAATTAAGGAGTCACGTGGCTTGTTTGTTGCGTT
The DNA here is from genome assembly GCA_023313725.1 of Lithobius niger. Taxonomy (NCBI): domain Eukaryota; kingdom Metazoa; phylum Arthropoda; class Chilopoda; order Lithobiomorpha; family Lithobiidae; genus Lithobius; species Lithobius niger. The sequence continues at coordinate 2,118 of JAHWFP010109244.1, read as the reverse complement.
TAAAAATTTTGCTTTATGCATTCCTTTGCTTCCTGAGAGAGTGAACTCGATATGCCTTGATGGTGCATGCTAATTTGGTGGCAACCGGTCTTTAAACGATATGAACCACAATTTTACAGTACAAAGAACTGGAGACAAATTATGTGTTCTTTTTGCTAGTAACTTACGGTTCAATTTTTAACAGTGTGTCTCTTGTTTTAAGCTACAAAAGCCGAAATAATTTTTAGTTCTACGACGAAAATTATAGCTGTTTCCATGTTGTGCTTATGACGGAGTATGTTTATTTGTACGGATGGAAGGAAGAGTACATACTGTTAATACATCATTCTGGTTAAGGATATGATATTAAGTGGCACACTGTTTTAACAGCGTAAATAACAGCGAAAAATGACAGTGAATTTATGTGGGTTAAAGCTTAAATTGCTAAACAACAAATTTTACTGTTTTTAATTTGGTTTCTGCACCTATGTTGGTACCAATTGTCGAAAATGTGAGTAATCGCGGTTGATGTCGCAAATCACCGTTGCCCTCGAAATATTAGTGTGCCTATAATAATAATATAGGTTTACCACCATAGGAAGGTGGAGAGAACAAGAAAGGGTGCATTAATGAGCCCCTAACATCAACCCTCAAATAATTAAACAAGTAGATTAAAAGTCAAGCAACACAATGTAACCTGGCTGGTTACAACCAATGAAAGTATAGTTAGAGTGGCCGACTAAACATGTGACAAAAAGAAGCACTCAATGTGGTGCAAATGGTTCCTAAAATCAACGGTGTTGAGTTCCCTACGAAAAGTCGCAACAGTAGAAGCCATGGCAACCCGATCAGGAAGATCATTCCAGCACCGGAACAACACGGACAAAGAAAAAAGTATTTTCTACAGTCCCGCTTGAAGGGTGGTCGAACGAGTTTGAGAACGTGGCCTCTAGTATTAGTAAAGTCCGAAACTTTAAAGAAGGGCAAGACAGAGGGGATGCGATCATGTAAAATTTTAAAGACAACAATCAAGCTACCACTAAAACGTTTGAAATCAGTTTAATGACCACGTCATTCTTAAGGGCGACAAATAACATGAAATTTAAATATGTGTGCACTGGAAAAAAGGTGTCTGCTGTACAAATTAATGTAAATAAATAGATGAATTTGTACGGCAGATGCCTATTTGTACATACACACACATCTTTTTTTAATTTCATCTTATTTGTCACCCATATGACGTGGTCATTGAATTGATTTGGATGCTGTTCTGGTACTAGATTTGGCATCAAATGTAAAAAAAATAAGAACGTCTTTAAAGTGAGCTTCCTTGGGCGTCAGACCATACTATCATAGGTCCCCAAAATCTGTTTTATAGGTTTGCGCTTTTAATGATCATTTAAAAAGGAAAACAGTGTTAGTTTTTTAATAAACTAAGATAAAACAATTACTTAGTTTCAATAAATATAGAATTCTACTAAACATTCAACGTCTCTGCAGGATATTGTGTTACTATCGTCTGTGCGAGTCCACCGTTGGGGTTACTTTCTTGAAGCGAATAATGTGTTTGGATGTGTAAAATTAAAAAAAATTGCCATTATTTAGTACGCTGTAAATCTTAATATCGACCCAGAAATAATAATCAAACCGTTTTTATTTGAAATCACAGTTGATGCCAAATGTTTCTACGCTTGGTCACTCGTTTGTTACTTACTTTTGCAAGTGCTCATTAATTTGTTGATTTCATATCTGCAGTCCTATTTTTTTTGACATAACTTATACTGGATTATAACAAATCCTTTCTTAAGTTAATTAGGCTTTATAGATAGCATTTCAGTCATGTTTCAGTAGCTAGCAATATACCCAATCTTGGACTAAAATACTCCTTACTGATTTTGCGTTGATTCTTCCCGCTCGTTAACCTGTTAATGACCACTACGAACGCTTCAAAAGAGATTGAAAACAAAATAGAGACTGAGTGATGGCAGAGATCAGCCTTGCTTCCTGAAGAAGCTGATCTGGCTGACCAGGATAGTGTGAGAGATTGTCAGTTTATGGGTTCTGCTGTGGTCTTAGTGACCATAGTCTTGGTGGTCATAGTGGCTGAGTGATGTCACATATCAGCATTGCTTCCTGAAG
>JAHWFP010109243.1:0-25660 GCA_023313725.1 Lithobius niger | reverse complement strand
GCACATAACACAGCTCTTAAAGCACTACTGACTCTATTTACCAATAACGTCTGTGATTTCTACATATTTCGAATAGAAGAAAAATTTTATATATAATAAACAAAATAGGTCACAAAATAGAAGTGGGAATGGGCGAAGACAGCTATGTTCCTACTCCGTTGACCAAATTTAACTTGCCTCACAATTACTTACACCAATATTAATACATATTACAAGGTATGTCAACATTTATGTCTGTCAATATTGTATTGCTTGCCAGGATTCAATTCAATCCTAATAGCACACTCTTATAGATTTCTCTATTTATTTCAGTTGAAAAGAAGATCCAGACACGGATGACGGAATATTCAGACACGGAAAATCATGCCTTACTAAAACATGGAAAGGAATCGGCCGGCTGAAATAATATGAACAGAACTACAAAACCAATACTATTACTCTCAATCTGTTCTGATGGTTGTGAATGCATTATAGAAAGTCTCCCTTGAACTCTTCTTTGGAGAATTTTCATAACCTGTATTTAATGCATATTCTGTCTAATATTTGTATCAATGTTTTTATTAAATTCGTGATTAAAGTTCCCTTATTCGTAATTCTTAATAGTTGAAACACTGAAATTATTTCATGTCACCGATAGCCTACTTCCGTTAGTATTCACAAGTATTTGTAAAATCATGTGTCTACAAGGTCTCCGTAGGCTTGAAACTGGAAAACGGTTGGTCAACCCGGAGGCTACGATGGTCATTCTAGCTATGATCTTTTCAAATAGTTTGCTTATTTATTTAGGTCAATCATGAGAGAGGAAGGTTCAATGTTCAATATTCAATGTTAATGTTCAATGGCATGTGCATTTGCCATTTGTCCCTTTACTGGTAATACTCACACATATTTAATTTATTATCAAAATCATACCATTTTCGCTGTTTGTTTTCATTTCATTGTCTTTGCGTTTTGTTTTGACTAAGAACTGGTATACCCATGCTATCCTAGCAACGCATGACATCAAAGCCTTCCTGTCTCCTGATTGATCCTAAGCGAACATGTGTGTCTATTCCTGCCTTCTGAATGGCTGATATCCACTAGCATCACCTGCTTCACTACGGGGTCGCAAAACTGAACACAAGGATGAAAACTGACAAGTACCAGGTGCCATCTTGCCCAACTGAATTCACTGCATCCTGTATTAGAATTGACGCACGGATGCAGTGGATTGTGAAGAAACAATTTTACTGCGATGAAACATATTTACATGGTGGATAAGCGAGAGAGAAAAGACGGAAGCCAATGCCCACTGAGGGATCTCCGTACCGACATTGAAGCCAGAGATTAATCAATGCTATACACACAATGCGAATTGAGATAACTACACATTGCATTGATTCGCATGCAGCTGGCCTTGTAAACTACGATTACAGATTGATTTATGCTTACACTGGCACTGTGCATGCAGTTTACATTTGTTATATTGAATACTATTTATGCATGCACTAGCTATTAACGATATTACTATTAAAAGGATATTTACAGCTCGTCAACAGTCCCCCACAATTTGCGCTGTTCTTGAACACAGAATTGTTCAGTCTTTAGTTGCACTAAGTGTTTGAAAATCTTCAGACTTGCTCCATTCATTGGCTTTGTGAGAGCGTCTGTGAGCATCTCCTTGGTGGGACAGTACACTAACTTGATGTTCCCGTTTTCGGGTGAAATGACACTTCGTGTCAATGTGCTTGCTTCTCCGACTGAACTTCTCATTATCAACGAACTTTAACCAACTTTGGTTATCTTCCATCATAGTTGTTAGATTGTTTTGTTCCTGGTCAAAGTCTTGTAGTAACGTACGTAGCCATATGCATTCTTGCACAGCTTCCGTTAGAGTGACATACTCTACTTCCATTGATGAAAGAGTAACACAGTTCTGTTTTCTGCTTGCCCAGCTGATTGCAGTGTTGTTGAACTAGAAAACGTATCCGCTGTTTGAACGACGATCGGCTGGATCTTTGGCCCAATTTACATCTGCGTACCCGATCAGCTCATCTTCATTTTCTTCACCAAGTTTTCTAAGTGTGAGTCTTGACTCGCTCGTCCTCCCCTTTAGGTACCTTATTATTCGATTCAATTCAGTCCAATCTTCTTTGGTTGGTAATCCGGCTTTCCTACTGAGTAAACTTACTCCGATGCGATATCAGGTCTCGAACAAACTGCGATATACATCAAAGCTCCAATAAGGCTTCTGTACTTGTACTTCGATTCCATTGGTTCGGTCTTATTTGGATTCTTTAAATAACCTGGGTCGACTGGATACTTTGATTCTTGAGAATCCTTCATCCCATACATAAGTAGCCTTTTGATGAATCCACTCTAACATATTTGAAAGAATCCTTCTTCGTTCAAGTTGATTTGAAGACCTAAGTATGTCTGGATCTCTCCTAAGCAATTGAATTAAATTTCCTGATTGATTCGTTCTCAAAGGTTCTTGATTAATGCTGTATCCACGCTTCCAATTGCGGTGTCATCAACATATAGTATGACTCATATCCACGTGCCTTGCTGGTTCATGGTGTACAAACATGGATCACTCTCACCTTGCTTAAGGCCTAACTTGGTTAGAATACCGTGCATTTTCTCATAACAAGCCCTTGCTGATTGCTTGAGTCCATAGATTGTTCGTTTTAGTTTACAAAACTGGGCTTCTTGTCCCTTTTCTCATATCTTGGCAGCTGTTGCATATGTATGTCTTCTTCGAGTTCTCCATTTAGGAATGCGGAGGCTGCATCATAATGATATACTTTCATATTATGCTTGCCTGCTTTAGCCAGAAATCTTCTCATTGTCGTGTGAGTGGTGACAGGTATACGTCCGTACAGTCTTGCCCTGGAACTTGCATGAAACCCCGTGCCACTAGCCTTGCTTTGTACTTTGTGATGTTACCGTGCTCATCCCTTTTTATTTTGTAGGTCCACTTGAAGCCAATGGGTTTTCTCCTTTCCGGTAGTTTGACTAAGTCCCATGTATCGTTCTTTTGTAATGAAGCTATTTCTTCATCCATTGCGCTCTTCCAGTTTTTGCTACCTGGTGCATTCCACGCTTCCTCGTTGCTGCTGGGTTTGATTGGATCATGTGATAGAGTGAAGTAAGCTGACTCAATCGGCTTGTTGGGTGCTTTCCCCTTGTTGCTTCGTTCAGACCTCCTGGGTTCAAATGCTGCTTGAGAGGTAGAATCGTCAGCTTCTCCCGTTGTCTGTTGCGCCTCGTAGCTGCTGGGTTCGATTGGATCATGTGATAGAGTGAAGTAAGCTGGCTTGATCAGCTTGTTGGGTGCTTTCCCCTTGTTGTTTCGTTCAGACCTCCTGGGTTCAGATGCTGCTTGAGAGGTAGAATTGTCAGCTTCTCCAGTTGTCTGTTGCGACTTCGAGTTCCACTTCTACTCTCCCAGAGCTCAATATTTCGATGAATTTCACATTTCGACTGATGGTTACTTTGTTGGTCTCGGTGTGGATGACTCTGTAGCCTTTCGTTCCTTCGGCATAGCCAATGAAGTTCATTTCTCTTGCTTTGTTGTCGAGTTTCCTTCTTTGAGCGTCCGGCACATGTGCATAATCTTTGCATCCAAAAATCCGTAGGTGTTCTACTCCTGGTGTCTTGTTATGCCATAGCGTGAATGGTACCTCATCCACTGCAGTAGCCTATTCTGAACATAGTTTGCCATATTGACTGCTTCTCCCCAGTTTTGATTGGGTAACTTGGCGTCAATCAACATGCTCTTAGCCATTTCCATCAATGTCCTGTTTTTTTGCTTTCGGCGACTCCATTTTGTTGTGGTGTGTGCGGTGCTCGCCTAGAATGCCTTTTTGCTTCAAATATTCCTTGAAGTCCTGGCTGTGGTACTCACCACCTCAGTCACTTCTGACAACTTTTGGTTTTGTCCCGGACTTGGTTTGACACATTTGCTCATGCTCTTTAAATCGTTGTAAACAGTTCGATTTATTCTTGAGTAAGAATACCTGCGTATACTTGCTGTAGTCATCAATTACAGTCGTCATGTATTTATTCTTGCTTGGCATGGGGGTTTGCATGGGTTCACATAGGTCTGCGTACCAAATCCATCACTTGTCTTGATTTTGAGCTTGTAGTTTGAGGAAACAGTAGTCTCGCCATTTTGCCTTTTATGCAAGTTTTGCAAACTTCCCTGATTCCACAGTTTGATGGTTGTACTCCATGAGCAAGTCCCTGATTGACAGTTTTCTGCATTGCTGTGGGGTCCTTATGTCCAAATCTTCTATACCATACGTGTTGACAATCTTCCTTGGGATTGCAGGATGCCATAAGAACTGATTGTGCATCATCAATTTTGTATAATCTTCCTACAGGTGTACAGGTCACTAGGACCTTCCCTTTTGACATGATTTGGCAACCTTCCTTATCAAAATGTAATTCTAGACTTTTCTTTATTAGCTGGCTTACGGAAATTAGGTTCCCTTCCAATTGAGGCACATACAAGACTTCTTGAATGTTTATATTTACTCTATTTCCCTGTTTGTCATGATATACGATAGTGTCATTACCTTTACCTTTCTGTTGAGTTTCAGAGCCATTACCTAGGCGTACAATGTCACAATCCTCCTCATTTAATTGTTGAAAGAAGTCCTTGTTGTGACACGTGACTCATAGCACCAAACTCTATATACCAGGCTGTACTACATGTTTTGTTGCCTCTAGCACTAAAACATACATCTGTGTTATCACACTCGGCCTTGTTACATGCTAATGTTTATTTGCATTAGGCTTCTTTAATAAACGACACTCATTTTTGAAATGTGATGGCGTGTTACAATTGTAACACTTTCCCTTTTTTTTTTTACTTTAGGCTTACTGGGATTAGCACTAGGGTTAGGGTTACTAAACGATTTCAATGCTTGTTCCTTATCATTAGTTTCAGATTGGTTTGGATCCCTGCGTTTGGTGGCTAATTCATCAATAATTTTACCTTTTACCATTTCAAGTGTAAGGTCCTTCTCTGCCCTGCTTTCTAAAACTGTGACGAGAGTTTTGCCCTAATAGCACTGCTATAACAAGAGGATCGGCCATTTTCTCACCAATTGATACAAGCCTATCAACAGTTTCTAGGATTAACTGAATATGCTTATCAACATCCCCATTTTCTTGCCTTTTTGCCAAAAATAACAGCTTATACAGTCTGACTTTATTTGTTAGGGTGGCCTTTTCATGATATTTCTGTAATTCTAACCATGCTTTTTTAGCGGTTTTCAGATTACCAATATGCATTAGCTGACTGTCTTCAACTAAGAGCCCTATTGTTGCTCTGGCCTTACCATCCCTTTTTAACCATGCAGCATCCGGAGTCTGTGGTATGGGTCCATCAACTACTTCTCAAAGACATTCTTTGATAAGCAAAAGTTCTAAACGGTACTTCCATGTACTGTTGTTATGGCTGTTCAATCTCGCAATATGAATTTTCATGTCCGCCATTTTGAACACATGTTTGCTGTAGCCGATTTGCACTCACCCGGAATTTTAACTTTTAGTCACTTGAATTTTACAAATGTCACTAAAATACTGGTTTCACCTTCTTAAATAGATCATGTTCACTTTGCGCCATTCTGGGCACATAACATATTAGAATTGACGCACGGATGCAGTGGATTATGAAGAAACAATTTTACTGCGATGAAACATACAGGGTGGTCCCCAAAAAACTGACAACCCAACAATTTCTGTCCAACTTTTCTAGTTAACACCTCTTAGAATCATGAGAGGACAGAAATCAAAGCTAATGATACTGGAAGATTTCTGTCCTTTGCTGGATCAGAGGGGTGCTAACTAGAAAAGTTTGACTTAGAAAATGTTGGGTGGTCAGTTTTTTGTGGACCACCCATATTTACATGGTGGATAAGCGAGAGAGTAAAGACAAAAACCTATATCCACTGAGGTATCTCCATACCGACATTGAATACAGAAATTGTTCAATGCTATACACACAAAGTCAATTTAGATACACATTGTATTGCTTCGTGCGCAGCTGGCCTTATGAACTATGATTACAGATTGATTAATGCTTGCGCTGGCGCTGTGCATGCAGTTTACAATTATTATATTGAATACTATTTTTGGTTGTACTAGCTATTACCGATATTACTATTAAAAATGATATTTGCAGCTGGTCAACAGTCCAAATTATCCCTAAATTTGCATTCGGGAATTTAACATCCTGCACGCCTCTGACATTTCCTCTGTCAAACCTACGTATTTATTGATTTATATTGTAAATTTCTTAGCGAATCATGATTATAAGAATGTATACTACCATCACCATTTACATATTCTGCTATTTATAAGTCAGAAGCTGTTCGTTGTGTTACTGTGAAAGTTTTCATCAAGAAGTAGCCTTAGTCTTATTTATGAAAATGAGCGGTAAATATATTAATTCTCTGAATTATGACTCTGAAATTAGAAGCTCCATTAAATGGAGCAGGTTGGTTATTTTCTAGCAATAACCAAGGACTCAAGTTGTTCAAATGGATCCTTAATATTTTCGTTGGATTTAGAAAATGGTCTACTTGCACAATGACGTCATTAACAAATTCCATTATTCTGAATGGCCCTGTGTAGGCCCGCTGTAATTTCGGCGAAATTTGCCTAATCAAAAAAACATTTTTACTAGCACATAGTCATCCACCTAAAATCTATGAGGCCTTACTGTTTTATTATAAAATCGGTGTTGAATTTTAACGGCCTTCCAATTGTGCATGTGTGCTACCTGTAGTAGACGTACGATCATATTATCATTGTCGTAACAAATCTGGTACGAAACAAAGAGCTTGGCAAATGGGATTCCATTCCAAAACACATAAAAAGAAATGTGAACTCAGTTTGATACATTGATCAGATCTACTGACGACTGATCTTTAACATGACCTAGAATAAGCCCAAGTAGTCATTAGTTCTCTGTTCGGCTGGCAGGTGTGCTCACGCCCAGTCAGGGTGCTTACTATGATTGCACACACTGAATTCTCCAGTTGTAATCGGAATAAAAACCAAGCGATTTACCTTGCCTATGTTTAACAAGTCATACTTTCTCAATTGTAACAGAGTTCACTCCAAGTTTAGGTGGTAAACTAGTTGCACAATATAAATAACAAACTGCTTAGTTATCTGTTGTTAAGAAAAAGGTTTTACCGAGGAAGTAACAATGAAAGGAAACAACAAAATGTATAATTGCTAGAATATATCTAATCATTGTCGTTTTCTTACGCTTCCAGGAGTGAGTATTCGAGAAGTATCGGCTATGGGATAGTTAATCCCACCATGAATCTGAGATAAACAACCGCCTAGCCTAATTAAACTACCATCCATTTCTAAAAAGAAAGACTGAGTAAAATCTGGATGCTTTAGGGTGGTAGCCTGCACCATAGCTGACTTCAGGTCCATAAAGGCCTTGTCCATTCCCTCACCTAAGTTGAACTTGACATTCTTACGATTTAACTTTGTTAAAATCGATGCAGTTGTGGTGACTTCAGGAATGTGACATCTATAAAAATTACAGCAGCCAAGAAAAGAATGTACTTTCTGAGGCGTTTTAGGCACTGGGTAATTTTTGTTAGCCCTCGTTTTTTTCTGTAACTGCCTTAATGCCGCCTTCATCAATCACAAAACCTAAAAATGTGACAGGTTTCCAACCAAATGTGCATTTTTCGACTAAGAGTTTTCGTCCGGAACGAGCGATTAGATCCAGTGCTTGATCCACATGTCTGATATGTAAAAAAAATCTAGACTAGACAAAAATACGTCGTCAAGATAAACGGCACAGTATACGCCCAGTGTGTCTGCAAATATTTGTGTTCAGTACTGAAATGTGCCGGTTTGTTTTAAGCAACGTGGGAACCCTAAGAAAAGAATACTGTTTATTGTAAGAACAGAATGAAACCTTAGGAACTGATAAATCTGCAAGTTTTAACTTATAAAACCCAAACTCAAAGTCTAGCTTTGAAAAATACTTGGCACCACTCAAATACACCATGCTTTCGCTCACATTAGGAATCGGTACACTAATGCTTTCTACTGTATTTAAGCCCCTTAAATCAACCACCAACCATTACCTGTAGGAGTGTAGGTCTACGCTTCACTAATAAGTAAAGTTCGACCGAGTCCGGGTAAATACCCAACCCGGTACCGGGTAATGCTATTTTTGACCCGGCTCAGACTCGGTAAAAATTCGACCGAGTACAAACGGTAATAATTATTTGTTGAAAAAATATTTTTTTTCATAGTACATTTATACCTTCTGGATCCCCCTACAACTACTTGCACGCAATAGATATTCATTAATGTGCACACAAAAAATCAGATAAATTGCTTTAATAATTTCGGAGAACCAATTTTATTTTAATTACGGGCTGTAAACGACTAAAATTGAAAATCTCCGTGTTGAGAAAACGTGTTTGAAGGTCGGCGATAATTACACTAAAAATCATTGTTCCCACCTGCTAAGCGATACTGTGAAGGTTTATAGGCTCCTTTTCCATTTTAGTTGTACATCGCAGCTGCTGTTTTAATTTTTTAATGTTGTGAAACATCATCTTTCTCGTGATTATCAACAACGAACTGAACATAAGCGCATGAAATCCGAAGCGCGCTATGGCAGCCATTGTGAAATCGCCCGTCAGCCAATGAGAGCGCGCCAAATCGATCATGTGGTGCCAACTGGCCAATGAGGAAAAGCGATCTTCCAATTGCTTTGGAAAGGCAGCTCGAGAGCGCTAGAAACAGCCTCTTACATTCCATCTGATTGGCCAATGTCAAACGAGCATCCAGAAAATATGTTGAAAGGCCCGGATAGAGGGGAGTTCCAGCTTTTCAATGACCCCAAGATGGTGGCGTCCAGTCAAATAGTTCGATCAATACCGCTGTCGAAAATGACCAGTTTTTTGTTTTCGAACTACAGAAAAAGGAATGAACACTACATTTTTGCAGTTTTTAGTGAGACTGCACCAACTAAAGTGCTTTTTATAAAAGTATAGACATCGTTTACAATGTTTTGTTTACAGAAATCGATGCCTAACATATCAGGTAGCGAATTTCAGTTTTTCTCATGTCGATATTTTGGCTGAAATTGCATTTTTCGACCCGCACTTCCCTATAAAAGTTTCGACGTATATATACGTCATTACTCCACTTGGGCCACATTGTTGCTTAAAGGATGAAAGCCAACAAAGGCCTATTGTGAGACAAAGTAACCAAAATGCATTTTATTTTTCATTTCACTTTATTATTAAAAAATTTGGAACAAAGAATTGCTGGTCAATTTAATTTTTGACTCCACTTTATTTAATAACGTAAAATTTATAATAAAAAATTTAGAAGAAAGAATTACTGGTATTTTACAGTTTTTTAAAGTTGGTTTCATCCTTTTTTCTTTCGTTCATTGTTATACTATGCGCAATACAAAAGTGGACGAAAGCAAAATGAAACTGACTGAAAAAAAAAAAAAAAGAACGAAACCAAAGTAAAAAAAGCTGCATATTAAACATAAAGAAAAAATTGAAAATCTACAACCCAGTTTTAGTACTCGGACTTGGCTTGGTGGGTATTCGTAATTACTTGGACTCGGCTTAGACTCGGTTTTTTTGTTACCCGGTCGATCCCTACTAATAAGCATGGAGCTATCCAAAGCTTTTATTTTCTTTTATGAAGCCTGTCTTAACCATTTGCTCTAAAAAATTATCTAATATTTCCGTCTGATGTAATGTACACAATAGAGTTTTGGGCGCACTGGCTCTGACATGCCTGTATCTATAGGAACTCATACTCTTGGTACCTTGGTATCGTGTTTAGAAAATGAATCTTGGTGGGTTTTTAACATGTCTAAAATTTGTGCCCTTTGCCCTTCATCTAAATCAGGAAAAACAAACTTATGTTTCATTTTATCCCAGTCTGCGTCAAATTCTTCATTTAAACACTGTTTTGAGGGTCCAGCTTGCCCTTCAACTCCCAGTGTCGCTTGCTGCTCCGATATTCGACCGGCCTTGGACTCACCAGTTCGACATTGGACAGTGATGCGTCTACGGAAGCCTCGTGATTCTCAAAGTTAACCAAAGCTGTAGTATAATGACCCAAAAGTGTGTCTGGTCCTAGTTCCACACCAAATCCTGATAGATTTACACACTGTATTGCTACAACGCCTGTTGAATGCATATTTACTAAGCTATTCGCAAAACAAATGGGAATTTTACCATTTTCAGGAGTAAAGACTCCAGTTCGAATGTCAGGATGCAAAATATTTAAAAGTCCTGCGACTCTAGTCTCTGAATATTTGTGTCAGAGACCAGTTTACCTTAACATCTACGTACTCGTGCTGTGGTATAAAATTCCAAGTTGATTTAGGATTATCATCACTATACCTTTGTCTGAAGAGACATTAATTGTAGCTACATGTGGATTACTAGTCCCATAATCTTCCTTAGTTATTAATTCCATATTTATGGTATAGTCTAGCCATGCAGTTTCTGCTGAAGGTGACATACGAAATTTGAAATTTACAATTTCTAATATATTTTCTGAACAATTTAATTTGACCAAATTAGCCTGATTAGATAGAAAATCATAGCTTAATAACACAGAAACCTTACTAAACCTACGATCCGAAACAATCACAATTTTCTGTTCCTTCTCAAAACCGTATTTTGAAATTTTTGCTACAACCCTACGAGTAGTTTTAATTTTCTGATTTCCAACTCCAACGAGATTTATTGGAACATTTAGATTGACCAAAGGACAGTTATTTTCTATATTTCTAAACAATTCTGAGCCGTTGTGTCATCAAGCAACGAAAGTGAAGAGCCCGTGTCGACTATATTAACCCTAGGTTTATTTCCTATATTAAATACTACATGTGGTCTTATACATTTAACACTAGACTTATCCTGAACACTATTTATATGAAATGTTATCACCGTTTTTCCCTCTGCTTCCGAATCTAGCACATAGTCGGGTAGGCTACCGTCGCGCTTCTAGTTTCTATATTTGCCCCTAGAGGCCACTGTGTATGCTAGTTGTTACCTGTTTTCACCCCGGTGTTTACATTTAGGCTACCATCCCATTTACTGATTAGACTGTTTTCTTGTGTTTCATCTAAGATTGAAACAGAAGTGCTGTCCCAAAAGTTATGCAAATAGTAGGGTCGTTAATATTTTTAACTATAGGAATTCTTATTTTTATAATTATCTTGCACTTCCTTTGAAATACCTATCGCTGATCCAGAAGACATCGCGACGTCTGCTTTCCTAAATGAGTCGGGGTAATGTTTAAGCTGATCGTATTCAGAATGAACGTCTGTCGAGTCCACACCATCTTCAAACTAGGTAATAACAAAATCGCATTTCAAATCATACACACTATTCACTTTATGTAGTGAATCTTGAAAGTCGTCCGTGAGATTCAAATTGTTTTCCGAAGATGCGGCGACATAACGAGAAGGCGTTTTACCAAAATACGAAGCTAATCTAGGCAAAGTTAAAGTTCTATCGGGTAAAGCTAACTTTTGCCCGAAAACAACTTGTGAATACGACTTGTGAATACAAGTTGTGAATACAACTTTTCCATCAACTTACCTGCATGTTCTTTTGAGAACAGCTGAACACACTTCACTTTTAATGGCTTAAAATTTGAAATGTTTGCTGAAAGTTGAACAGGATTTATGTTTTTACGAGAACCAGATTGGGTCACTGGATCTCGCAATTCACCATTTTGTAGCTTATAATCCTTGTTATTTTTTAAGCTATCAACTTGTTTTTTGAATCATTTAGTAGCTGAACCTGCATAGCATGCTGAGGAATTTCAGAATTCTGATTCTGATGCTGTTGATTTTGCTTCTGATTATTTTGCTATATTGTTGGCCCTTATTATCATTCGAGCCACCATTACCATTTTCCTGACCATTTTCCTGTTACTGACTCTAAATTGAACAGAATTCCTGTTTTCGAACCCGAAAATTAATTTCCTCGTTTACCTCTACCATTTCCCCTTTGCTGAAAATGTCCCTGACCAACTCTGTATGAACCAGTCGAACTTCGCTGCGTCTGATTTCTTTGCTCACTTCTCTGCCTAACGATCGACAATCGATCTACTGATGTGTGGCAATTCTTTTTAAGATGACCTTTGCCCAAACGTCTAAAACAAGCATGCTGTTCCAGCTATCCTGATTTACACTAACCTTTGCCTCCTCCAAAAATGTTTTTGTTCTCTGAAATCTACTCAGTCTTTCCAGTTTCTCATAACGCTCCAAAACTGTACCAAAAGCTAGATTATTTGAACTAGCATTACTTGAATGCCTTTCTGCTGTTTTTTAGCTACTGGAGCTTCACTTGACTTGCCACTACTTTGCCCTTTCTCCCGAGAATCCCTACACCTAACAGCTGATCATTTACTTAGTGCCTCATTTATGATGTTGTGAAATAACTGCTGACTAATGTGCTTCTATCTCAGCAGGCATAGCCTGAAAAAAAAGCTGGTTTTAAACTTTAGTCTTTAATAATGGGAAGTTCACGAGCCACCTCTTCTGTTTTACCCGGTTTAACCAACCAAACTGCAGAAGCCATTACCTCCAATCACTCTGCATGCTGATTTAAAGAGTCGCCTGTTTTAATTTCCTCTTTAAAAAATATAGCCATTATAATGCTACGACTCTCTGCAACAAAATGATCAATTAAAACCGCCTTAAATTTCTCCCAACTACCTGATTCTGGTACATCTGTATTTGTGGCCAAATGTATTGCTACTTGACCTCTACTAGCTACGGCAATTACTCCAGGATCCTGCAATGATGCTTCTATCTTACTTAAATTTTCTCACATTAAGGTAAATGTAAACACATCAAGAATTTTATCAGCTGAAAAGGAAGTACTACCTTTTTTGGTGGCACGTAAGTCTTCCCAGTGCCTCGATCTACCCTCATTGAAACCAGTATTTTCAGCACAAAACACCTCCTGCAGTCCCCTGATTAATTCAAGTTTATTTTCGGCTGCTTGTTGCACGAGTTGTCTATTTGAATCATTATCAGCCTGCAGGCAGGCTGCCAAACCTGAGAAGAACTTGTATTATTTAAGTGAATAGTCCTTGGTCCCATACCATCACTTATAACTTGACTACTAGTTCTCTCAACACCATGCACTGAAGGTTTGTAGATCAACCTGCGGAAAACTACTCTTATTAGACCTATTTCCCTTACGAATGCTACCACTTCTAACCCTATTACGATTTGGTGACACTGATGCCTCTGAACTTGTGGGGGAGTTTTACTCCTAGCATTACGAACGCTCTCATCGGATTCAGATTCACTAACAGGCTTAACTACCCGTTTACCCCCTTTAGGAGTGCTGGACGCAAAAAGACTTGAGTCATCTGATCTGCCAATCACTCTACGTTTTATAAGAGGTCTATCCCTATATGAGCAGCTTATGGCCCCTCAAAAACCATCGTAGGTCTTCCTCAAAGCGTGCCAAATCTTAACCCTTAAATGCATGAATTATTTTCTGATACTTTTTTTTTAAGGACCATAATTATGATAGTTGGGTCGGTCGGGGGATTCGAACCAGCATTAGCAGGGTTTGGAGATGAGGACGCTGACCACTAGTCTGTTGCTGCTCGCTTTGCTCGGGGTCCCCGGGGACCCCTCACAAAGCTTGCAGTGCGCGTTGGGACTTAGTTTTTTCACGTTTAGTCAGCTGTTACCTGCAGGCAACCGTATGCAACATGGGGTTAAGAGACAACAAAAAAATTTATGCAAATCAAACAACCTCACAACTACTTTATTAATCAATAACAACTTTCTGACCTCATGACTACCTATTATCAAGACAATCGATCCTAATCAAAACCAATTATAATCACTTCAAGCAATAACACCACTTTCAATGCACTATCACCAAATTTAATTAAGAGCAATCCAAACTACTGTTAACACAAATCATATTAAAAACCAAAACTGGTAAAAGAGGCCTCCAAGTTCCGAATGGTTTGGCCCTTCAAAGGAGTGATATCAACACACCAAAACATTTGCTAAGTTAATCGCACCGGTTAATAGTTCGAAGGTTAAATGAAAACTAGAATATTGCTACTTACGGCAGCAATGTTCAAGTTTTCATTTAACGTCCAAAGTATTATTCGGTGCGATTAAGTTGGCAAATATTTTGGTGTTAATATTACTCCTTTGAAGGGCCGAACCATTCAAAACTTGGCGGCCTCCTTTTCCAGTTTTGTTTTTGATATGATATCATTCTTTTTTTTTTTAATTGTGTATTGACTCAACTCCACTACCGTCCAGATGTGTAATAAAGTGCCATGTCAACAAGAAATTGGTTTTCAACAATTTGCTACTACCTTTTGCCTACACGCCGGATCATTCTCAACTTAGTCAACTCTTTATAGGTTTTTGGTTTGGTTTTAATTTTGTTGTAATTTGTTTTATTTCGTTAGTTTTGGTGTGTTGATATCACTCCTTTGAAGGGCCGTACCACTCTCAACTTGGTTTTTTTTTGGCTTTGTTTATTTTGCTTTGTTTTTACGGTTGGTTTATTTTTCGTGAATTGGACGTGAATACAATTTCTTTGCAATGTTGTTTAGGTTTATCGTGATACACTAGTGTGTGTCTAGGCACCCACGTCAGTATACACGTTCTCATTGTCCGAACTTTGACCGTCCAATGAGGGATGATGCTCATAATACTAACAATGGTTATAACAATATTTTTGTACTTACGCGCCATCCCACGCCATCCCCGTTACACCCCTAGGCTCCAAACCATAAGAGATACACAGTTTATATTTTACTGCACCCATTGGTCCAATTTCATAGCTGGAAGCCTTCCTGTTATCTCAGAATTGATGAATAATCACCCTGTGGGATTTAACATGGGGATTAGCGCCAGCCTAGGTAGTAACACATTTTCAACTTTATTGAGGGTCAGATTTTGCATAGAAAGCAGCTTAGCTGACATTCCTACACGAGTTAATTTTTGTCAGGTGGGTCATTGCTCTCGATTTCAACGCAATTTAAGCTTTTTTACTGCATTATTATTTTTCCCCAAGTATCTGAAATGTGCCAAACTATGCTTCTCGATGCTATGGCGTCGCGCTACAATGGTTTACACCCTCGACAATCGAATTGATATGTATGTTGTGATATTTGTTGCCAAACGTGGCGCGACACACTAGTATGTGTCTAGATTTCCAGGCTATCAACACAACGAGAATCCATGAACCAACAACTCAAACCCACACAACAACAATACTCCACAATACCAATCACAAGCACAATGTTTAAAATCTTAAATTTTGCTTTAAAAAAATTTAAATACTTTAGACCACCAGAAGTAATCAACGGCCACATGAGAAACTTCTGATCTCATTGTTTAGAGTGCCAGTCCCGCAAAAAAATTTCTCCAATAAGTAAAAAAAAAACAACAATATTAAGGAATCCGCTCTAAATTAATTAATTTCCCTGCCACCAAAAGTAATTTTAAGGTCACGTAAATAACTTCTGACACTATTGTTTGGAGTTTTAGTTGGTCAATTAGGTAGCGTAAAACCCAACTGTCTAGAATGGCAACAATCATACACTTTGTCTTAAAGTAACTTAAGCCTAAGAACACAATGCACACCGATTGATGGCTGGATTCGTTTTAATTCAGTGAAGTTATTTAAATTCAGGCTTTTATCTAGCCTTCATGATTAAATATTGAATTTCGAATTTATTCATGAGCGGTAATTATTAAAATGCAATTAGTCTGAAAATAAGATGTGGATAGGGATGGGAAGTCGGGTTCACTATTCACGGACCCTCGAAAAAATAATAAAACCAGTTAGCCAAACTAATCTGGTATTTAGACCTTTGAATAATTACTGATCTATCAAGTTAATCTAATCCAGATTACTGCATTGTGTTAATCCCCTTATTAAGCTAATCAACATCAGAATAATACAGCATTTATACTTAGCTATGGTTTAGCAGCAGACAGCCTCCTGTCGCTACGGCAACGCAATCCTCCTGTCGCCCTATTAGCTCACTTGTATGAATGGAGCAGGCAAACAAACGGACTGAAGAGTCACTGATTAGCTCTCATCTGATCTTTGGCCATTATGTTTATCTGATTATGTTTTCCCTTTTTACACTAAGCTCTTGCTATTTTGGATGAAAGCTATTTTAATTACTTCTTGCCTTATGCTGTCGTCAGCTTTAACGTCTTGACAAGTTAAGGGCTTATCCAGCTGTTAGCTCATGTCAACTTGACAGCTCGTATCCGGCCCTCAGTGCAAGAGTGAATGGCTACATCCTGTGCAACTGCCTTAAGAGTGTTAATGGTTATCTATCCAAACGGATGTTGTTTGTCAAAAGGAAAGACCTTTCTCTTTAGTTTTGCTTACATTACGAATTCCCCAATCTTCCTCAGTTCCTTTGGTCTTTCGAAGCTCAGTTTATTTTTTTATTTTGTTCTGCATTTTTAAATAAATAATAAATGGTTGTGTATCATGCACTTTATTTTGATTATTCATTAATGAATAACCTTCACATAAAAAAAATTATGCTTACATTTCTGACTATTCTTTATTATCTTAATTATTGAAATTTGCGAAGTTAAATCCAAAACAATGCGACAGATCAACAGTTCGATGTCAGCCAAGCCAATCTAGTTGGACCAAAAAATGCCTAAAGAAAACACACAAGTTGTGTTTCAAAATACAAATTGAAATAATGTTGAAAATTAGCCTGTTAACTACAGCTAGGAATTTTGGAAAAGGATAGTAATATCCAATATAATCCCTTAACAATAATAAACACCGGCACTTGGCTTTACTAACACGGTTGTCAGTCAGCAGCAAGCAAGGTAGCACTAGTAAATCACATAATAAAAGCAGCCTAAAGCAGCACGTAAGCGGCCTACTTCCAGTGATATTTTTCTTACTGTTGAGTTGCAAGTCATGTTCGTAAAGAACATCGTCGTACATAAAGATAAAAATACATATTAAGGAAAATTGAAAATAAGCCAATAGCGAAAATCATACAAATGCATGAAAGTTCCCAGCACACTCAATTAATAGGCAACTATCAAGCACGTGACATCTCACATCACTGAATACAAAGCCGTCAAGAATCCACACTAAGATTCTCAAAATTAATAAAAAGTAAAAGAATCGAATAAATTTTAAGTTTTACATTGCTGCCACGTGCATCTTTCATTCTAGGTTTCAACATTTTTATGGTACATGAAATCAAGGTTGCGCAAAAAAATCTTGTTCACACGGTTGTTGTTACTCTTTCATTAAGTTTCCCCTTCAAAGGACTTCGGAAAAATGTGCATCATGTCTTGTCGCGTCCGTGAGACTTGTAAACTCTGGCTCGAGTATTTCCTCTGCTCAGATGCCACCGGCAATTCCCCTGGATGGGTTTGAATTTGGATGCGATTCGTGTTTACGTAAGTAAACACTAAGTGTGGTATGAGGTTGACACATTCTAAGAACGATGGCGGACAGACTTACAGCCATTTAGACTTGATACCAATCGTATTTAGGAATACAATTCTGAAAATAAAGGCATGTGACTACGTAAACTACTAACACTCCTATAGGTTTGGTTACAGGCTTTTTAAGTGACCCACTTTTCTACATGCATGGTTAACGTTGGGTGAGAGGTGTCCACTACAACCCAAAAGTGAAAAAAGGTAGAAACGTAAATTGCTTTGGGCTACCACTTTTTCGGGTTTTGTTTTTAAAAATGCACTTTCCAGTGACCATGTATAGGTAGTGATTTTCTTTCCAACAGGAATTTTAACCTTTACACTCCCCTTCCAGAAGGAATATTAGCAACACCAGCCGTGGACCGTCGAGCAACGGATGTTATAGAAGTTATAGATTCTGGCCGAATACACCTGAAAATAGTTGGTAGATGATTTCCATGCTTTCATGGCAACTTTGGCATGGAAACAAATAACCGTGTAATCCTTGTAATCTGTAATGACTTCTAGGAAAGCCCACTTATCATCTTTTGACGTATTCCATCTTACTACGCCAACTGACACCTAGGTTACGGAATCTTAGAGTCGTTCAACTAAAAGATAAAAAAAAAACTACGTTTTGACTGTTTTCGAAGTAAATTCAATTTTCAGAAAACAGTTAATCTGTGATAGTTTGATTGACGTCCCAGGGTGGTTTAAATAAAATTCCAGCGGGTTCTTCCCCTGTCGACTTACTCGCCACTTTTGACTTTACAAAATCCTTGGCTGCGGAGTGAGGGGGAGGAGGTGTTGCCAAAAAAAAACCGGGGTTCGTAGTTTTGCTTTCTTTGTGGGTGTGTTTATCCAATTCCATAAATCTCCACTAATAGTTCACTATTCCTATACTGCAGGCATAAATAAATCTTATGTACAATTAAAAAAAAATGAAACATAAAACAAATTAGTACGGTATTATAAAAACTGTTAATTGTATAAAACATAGACGCAAGCCTTAAAATAACTTAGATGGTTAAATGTTTTTAAGCTTACATATTTATCCTATATGCTTAAGCGTTTTTTAATAATAATATCTGTTAATACTAATATTGTCGCACTAATACGTATAAAGAATCTCTAGCATCCCAAAACACAAACTGAGGCTTCTTTTACACGTAATAGTAGGATGCTGATGGCTTAAATGTCTTTTTATTGTATCTGTAGATTTCTGTGTCTAGTCTGCAGTTTCCGTCGATAATTGCTCTTTTGCAAGAACGGCACAGTTCAATTCGAGGGAGTGGAGTGAACCTCATGAGTGCAAAGTACTAGTGTGATTTCCCTCGTATCCCTGAGAATTTGACTGTGCCGTTTCGAGCAAATGGGCTATTATCAAAAGTAACTGCCGAGTAGTCACGAATATGTGTTTTAATGGTAAGGTGTGACGTCAGCTAACTTACCGACTTACCGACTTATTGGGTTTTGGGTTTTTGAAGATTTTTGTTTGTAAATTTTATTTTTGAATCATAATGAATTTAAGAATTTTTACTTGCGACTTATGTAAATTCCTGAACGGAAATTTCTGGGTTACAAGCTTCCTGTGTATGAAGTCAGAGCGAAAGGGAGAGACCTACTGTTGCCAATGTTTTGTGTTTTAATGTAAAAACTGTATTTTTTTCTACTTTAATAGTTTAAATAAGATAAGTGTGTAAAATGCGCTATTTGCTTGAGTCTCGTATGTTTTTAGGTATATTTCAAAGTGCCAATAACCTAGTTTTCGTGTCATCGAGACAAAAAGTTCCAGGTTAGGCTTAGCTTGAGACATTTTTTTCCACATTGGCACCGTGAAAACTGTCGCCAGTCGCAAATATTCCTGTTTACGCTAGTTTTGAGATTGGTATGATGACTGAATAATTTGTGTCGTGTAGTTTAATGTGAAAAGTTAGTCTTGGTGGATTGGGGTTGTATAAACCCCATAAAAATGTTATATTATCGAAAAAGTGTGGGTTATCAAAAAAGTGTTGGTTATCGGAATTAACCCATGGTGACGTGTGTGGATTTTCAGATTAACCGTATATAACGACTACACTTTTAGCATTGGGATGTGTTAGCGTAACGTCACCACAGTGCAGTAAGTTTTTTAAGGCTTACAAAGCTGGAGCTTCTTTGACACGAATTAGTGTGACATAGACAGCTTACGTGTCGTTTTCTTGCATCTGTTCCTTTAGAGTGTTAAGTTTTCTTAAGATTTACAGTCTTACATGTGTATTTTATATACTTCAGCTTTCTTTTAACACCAGTATTTGTTATTTTTTCTTGAAGATACTTTAGATAAATTAAATATTAAAATTCTAGTTAACGTTTTTTGAGATAAATCAGTCATATTAAAATGGTGTTCAAAAGGCTATGGTTCTTGTTAATGCCCACGATTTAAGGTATAAAAGTTGAAAATCGGTTTACTTGCCACGATATTTAGGTGAAAACAAAATTTTCTCAGCAAGAAGGAGAACAACAACAATATTGAAGTCACATTAAAATACCGTGCAAAAGGTCAAATAACGTTCAAATATCGTCTTGTTCATACCTACGTTTTAAGCTATAAAACCTGAAACTCGGTTGAATGGTTCAATATCTAGGTAAGAGAAAAAAAAATTCCCAAACAAGAAGAAGAACACCAAAACGAATATTGTAGTCTCAGTGTAACAGCGTTCAAAATACCCTGGTCCTTAATAATACTTATATTTTAAACTTCAAAAATTGAAAAATGGTTCATTAGTTCGATCTCCAGGTGAAGGCAAAAAGTCCTAAGAACACGACCACTGCCGACGACAACAACAATAACAATAACAATGACAATAAAAAACAACCAACCAACCGCAAGACAGGCCGTGCCGTGGAAGCTAAATGGTTCGATTGCTGTCATTAAAATGTTCTAGTTACGACACGACCCCTCTTGTTATTGGTCTACGTCAATTCTAAGGAAAACTCTAGGTTTTCAGAGGTCTCAAAGTCTGATGTTTAACACGCAAAGTGATGCTGAGACTTACATTGCTATCACAGTCTTTGATGAAAATCAACGTTTCTAAACGGTATGTGTGTCTTCTGTTCCTTTACCTATTTCGTACTTCCCATATTATTTTATGGTAAGGTTATCAGTGTATTTTTATGTTATCCTTTTAGTTTTACTTGTTTGTGACCATGAAAATGTTGCATGTTCTTCTGTTTTTCCGTTCTTCCACGAGACGACGGAAGTATTGCTGTGTTACATTAAACTAGTGTCATAATGCCATTGCATGGTGTCAGCCCACACGCATAGCGATCGCACAGAATTTGGATATATGAAATACGTATTTGGTCCCCACCACCCCTCCCTACACACGATAAGTATAAGTCGGAAATATAGACTTCAGTCTTTGGGACAAACTACGAGTACCCAAGAAACAAGATAGTCAACGTTCTTCTTGCTGCATCCCCGACTATAAATTCCAAGCTCCTCCTGCCCACCCATGGCTTTGTGTGTATTTCGTTTTCAGCATTTGTTCAACACTCGCAATTATCCAAAACGAGATCTAAATGAATGATCTTAACGTCTTTCAGTTAATGGATCAAGACCTTTGACGACAAAGTAAACCCACCCTCACTTTGAATATTAACGACTTTTTTATTTTGATCAAGTGGAAAAACGAAAAAGAAAACATATTTCCACGCTATAGTGTCCGCGGCCTATCTTGAGTTCGCCGCGGAACGAACACAGATAATCGATTGTACGTTTTTGGTAGCAGAGTGCCTTGTTGATATCCAAGATGGTTACAAAAACAATGGCGGCCATCGACTAAAGTCGCCCCCTCCAGGAAGACGTAGCTGCTCATAAAATACTTGCAGGACTCGAGATACGCCGTGCACATAATAGTAAAATTTGTTTGTGGAGATCAGCAGCTGAATTTTTAAATAAACGTTTTATTTCTAGGTATGTGTCCGGATGAGTATGTTCGCCCTCCACGATGCGAGCTATGCTCGCCAGAAATAGCGTGCAGAGATTCATCCAAGTTTTGTTGTGCTACCAATGTTCCTCCAATTCATTGTTGTTACACCTATGGTAAGTAAATCTTGTAACGGGGCAGACGACACGTAGATGTTAACACTCCTTAATAATTGATTTCTAATAGATGTATGTTTACTAAAACTATACTGGTAGACTTCTTAAACAGCAAAAAAACTTTTTAATGGGATGAAACTGGAAGGCGTATGGAAAATTAACAAAATTGATGTAACGAGCAACAGATTGACATCATGAATTCAAAGAAACCATGTTGTAGGAAAGAAAATATATATAAAGCATGATTGCTGTCGATTTCAACGTTGTGAATGGCAAAGCCCTAATATTAACTGGTCGATCGTGAAAGTAGTTAGTACATACAACAAAATTCGTCTTAAGTGTAAGATGGTTTAGGATTAAATAAACAAGCGGCCAGCTCTTGCCCCTCCAAAAAAAAACTTAAGCATGGCACAACTCTCTTCAGTATGTGCACGTAAATGGTGCATAAAACTTAGTTAACAGATTAAATAATCTACCCCCTACCCCAACCAACCAACAAAATTTCCAACCAGCCAAAATTGCAGCATTCGCCCGAAGTTATTTTATTGTTGTGGTATCGCATTCCAGTATCTGGATGGAATGACATTATTTGGTGTTGCCGCTCTTTTGTGTCATTGTGTCTAATCTCATTGTCGACAATGCATGAACAATGTAACAAGAAGTGTACGAACCATTTTTATTTGTGAAACACCGTTGCGCATTGTGTGTGCATTGTTGCACATTGTGTGTTCCATTCGTTTCATTTGGAGGATGGCACGGCAAATAAGCGTCCCTCCAGTAGCGATTGGAAAGTGTTTGTTTATATGTATAATAGCACGTGCTAAATACTGCCTATGGACGTTTCCTTTTGGTCGTGTCAGTATGGCCTAGCGGTCGGACCGCAGCCTTTGGTTTCGAAGGTCCTGGGTTCGATTCTTTGCTCAGACAGCCTGACATATAAATCCAAAAGGCAACGTTAATACGTTTGCATCTTTATTTAGTTAATTGGAACATATGGTAGTAAGGGGCTTAGAATCCTTTTCATTTTAGAATTCTAGTAACCATTTCTAGACAGTGGCCTAACGAATTTGTTTTGGGCCCCTACGGAAAACTCCCGTGTGGGCCTCCCCCCACCTTTTCCCCAGTTCCATACATTTTTTAACAAGTACTAAGACTTCGGCTGAAGAAAAATGGTTGAACCGATTTTCAAGAAATCAGGTGCACGTAAATGTTAGCAAAAATTATCGACCAAATCCAAACCTCATCAAAATCAGTTGTTCTGGTAACACTGTCCATGCGACGTTGCAGATGGTGGAACTAAGTGTCTTGAATGTGATTTCGATGTTGTGGTTAGCAGATAAAACATGTTTTCATGCCCTTGTCTGATTTTGTTTATGAATTCATCTTATCGCAGAGGTATAGTCTTAATTAAGCGCTTACTATTTCGTATGTGGATTTGGTATGGATGCACGCAGACCAGACGCCCCCCCCCCCTCCTTGTGGTCTGGGCCTGTATGCAATGCGTACCTAGAATACTTGTACGTTACGCCACTGTTTCTAGACACCTATCCAATATAATACTGGAGGCATACCTAGAAATAATCGGTCTGTTCAGGTTTAACCGACGAACATGCCTGTCTGAGTAAGTTAGGTACTCTTCCTAACTTACTTACAAATTGATTAAAACAGTAAAAATAGGGAGGGGCCAGCCCTTACTGTTGATCATTCTATATCACACTCATTGTGTTGTTACTTTTACAGGTGAACAAGGCACCAACAATATTGCTGAAAATTTAATTCTCGCTGTGTTTCGGTGTACTCGTGAGCTTTTGCCCTGTCTGTGGCAACTATTGTTTAAGCCTCACCCACTCACGAAGTCCTACAACGTTATGACATGATAGGTTTGTTTGCCAGATAACAGCAAAAGGGTACAGGTGGGGTTTTGTTAAACCACTTACACCTGCCCACGAATTATTATTCAAGGTCAAACGCAATTACACAATAGGAGTAGGTATACAGAGCAATCTTGTTGGCAGTTAAATTATAATAATGATAATAAATCACATTTGTTTAACCTTGTCTTGAAGCATGAATGGGTGGGGCTACAACAACGTCACCAGGTAATACATTCCACAGGTTTATCACTCGGTTTGCAAAGAAGTACTTTCTGCAATTTAGTCTAAATGGTTTTTTAAGAAGTTTCAAAGGGTGACGCCTCTTTCTACCCTCATTTCTAATTCTTTTTAAATGTGATGGGTTGTAAACCAATAAACGGTGTAGTAGACAGTATGTAAATGCCAAGTCTGCTTTTACCTTCTGTCATTCTAATGAATCCATGTTGAGCATTTTTAATATTGTCTCATAGGATTTAAGACGAAATCCCTGGAGGGATTTAATGAATTTTCACTAGACTTTTTCAAGCCTATCTATGTGCCCCCGAAGGAATGGTGACCACACAGGGCTTGCATATTCAACCATAGGGTATTCAATAGAATATTCAAATATTGTTTACGCTATTTCATGCTCTATAAGCCCTTTCCTTTATGTGAGGTAACACGACGAAAGTCTTTTCAACAAGGGAAGAAAACAACATTGTAATGATGTTGCTAATTTAGACCAGTCCAAGACTATTGTGTGACATTTTTTTGATACGGGATACAGTCTAGATTCGTTCCATGGATCACTGGTCTATGTTGAAAATCATATTATACCATTCACCGTGTAAATCAAATATCATCGTGGTAAATCAAGACAAAATTGACCTAATAAATATCCAGTTATGGTAAATTGGAATGAGGCGCTAAGACCAGGAGATGTATAAATTTATTACCACATGTGCCCCAATGCTCAGTTGACCTATTGTTCCTTTATCTGTTTTGCATAGGGATCCGCAAATAGTTTGTAAATCACGAGGTATCTTTTATTGTAGACTCATACAGGAAAAATGAGTGGCTCGAACATTTAGGAATAAATGTTTTACACTGCAAGTGCGTAATTTTATTCTGCAAGTGCGTAAAACAATGACGTCTTCTAGCCTTATTTTTCGTTCACCATTGACCTTGCTGCAAAAATATTGAGATAACTTAACAGCAGAAATGTTGGTAAATATTGCTTCGTGCACGAGTGGGACGGGCTGGTGGGAATCGGCCCTAACCGTGACTTTTTAACTACCCACTCTTTCTATTTTTATGCAAATTATTGTTTTATGTCTTTTTTTAAAGGTTTTTATTTAAATTGTTTTTCTCGAACTCCGTACAAGACTAAGTTTTGCAGTCATCCTACTCAAAAGTTACTATCCAACAGATCATTCATTGAAATTCTTTTTATGTTTTCTTGTGAATAGAAGAGTGTCAGAATACAGATCAGAGACCGAATCCATGTCATACTTGCATAGCAGATAAAACCAGATGCCCGGCTGGTACGCAGTGCTGCGAGTCTGGAGGAAGACAATGCTGCCGTTCTCCAACAGGACCTGTCAAAAGTAAGGCAGGCTATAATAATTATAAATTCTGAGAACTACCACGTATGTCATGCAATACAACAAATTGCCTAAGATCGTTTTTTTGTCACAAAGAAAAAAAACTGAAAACTAGATACACACCAATAGAACACGTAATGCACCTACATCATTCATGAGTTTCGATTGTGACACCATCAAAAGAAACATGGCAGGTTTAGGATTCAATACAGTGAATGTGGCTCGTTACATATTGGAAAAGGGATAATTCTTTACCATTCTTATAATGTATTTTATTGAGAAATTGTACTAGATGGTTAGTCGGCATGCATCTGCCAAAAAAAAAAACCCAAAACAACTGTCAACTTTGTTTTGTCTCTCATACATGAATATTTATGCAATAGCGGTGTGACACAAATCTACGATACAGTACCATACGGGCTAAAAAAAAATATTTTTAGAACTAGAATGTCACACGTTCCGAAATGCCTTGCATTTAACGAATTACATTGTAAAAACTAAGCATCATAAAATTCCCAAGGTGCGTCTGAAATTCAGTTGTTTTGGTTGAGAGCCACCTAAAAATTGTAAAACGATCTTAATGTGTTTGAAGATTTAAGATACCACCAGTTAA